>BTGD01000002.1:86146-131425 GCA_037102785.1 Maudiozyma humilis | reverse complement strand
CGGCCATGTACTTGTCGACGAGGGGCTTCGTGCGGTCCTCGTTGTGGTTGGACAGCCAGGTGACCCTGTCGAGCTTGTCTGCGTTGTCCGGGTCGACGGCGTCGTCGAAGAGGATGTCGGGGACGTACACCTTGTACCCCTTCTTTGCGAACTGGTCTGCGATGAGCAGGGAGTTGTTGAAGTGGTTGCCGAAGTAGTCGGTGAACAGCACGAGTACCTTGTCGTTACTCAGATGCTCTCCAGCGACGTAGGTGTCGACGCCAAAGAGGTCGATGTGCTTACCGGTGGAGGGGCCCTCGTGGTAGACGCCCTCGAAGCAGCATTTCTGGGAAGGATTGGAGGCCATGGGAAAGTAGATGTGGGTGGAGTGTTCTGCAGTGGTGTGAGAGTGCAATTGAACAATAGGGAATGGACAGATTAGAGATATGATATAAACACATCCATCCCTTATATAGCTGCTATACGAGGAAATCGAATCCGAATTTCGGCCGACGGAGATAGCCGGGGATGAGTTATCTCCGCGGAGATAGCGATATGCCGCGCTGCTGACTAAGGTGCAGTGCTGCATGTGAATGTGTTGCAGGTGGCTGTGCCGTTGGGAGCGTTGCACTGCACATGCTATGTGAAGTGGGGCTCATGACCTCTGCAAGTATCTCAAGAGGGGTTGTCTTGTGCGTTGCACAATACATAGATGTATTTTGCATATTGCATACAGGAGACCGATAATTATATATTCTCCGTATAGTGTATTGGTAGGTGGGAATCACTGGATTATATTCTAATTACGAAACAGCTCTATAGAGCCAGCAATAGCTGTTTCCTTACATATATGCTATATACGTTTTTGTGACTGGTCAGCTGACCTAGTATATATTCTAGACCGGGTAATCCGTTGCAGTATGCACAATAAGCAGGAGAGAACGAAGTGGTGTTTTCCCCTTCGCTGTGTGGAAAGATGCTGATTGTATACTAGTGTCGTAAGTAACATGTCTACATATTGACTGTCACGAACTGACCCTATCACGTTTCTGTTACACTGGCTTATTATAGTCTGCTGTTTATCAGTGCGGTGTGTGGGTGGATATAATAGAGGTCTGACACTGGTGACCATTCCACGTGTACATGGCTGTCTACACAGACAGAGTGCATTCTAATATTTACCAGACGATGCTGTGCCTATATAAAATAGCCCGTCAAACGGGCTGCCACTCGTGAGCCACTCGCAAACTGGTTGCAGGACCTGCCCCAGGGCCAACGCCCTGCCGCAAGAGCAGCCGGGTACTCCGCAATATACCACACCTCATCCACTGCCACCTGCCATCCAGGCACAGTGCACACCTCTCTTTCCTCTCTACGGCAATGCATTACTTCCCTTGCAATCTTCCCCTGCATCCGGGTAACTGTCGCCACATCGCGGCGCACGAGGCGCGGTGGCAAATCCGCGAGAATCGCCACCCGCCCCAGGTACAAGGGAGTCTCGGGAACTATAAGAAAGGGCGCTTAACACTACGTATTGTATATACACCAATTGCCCACTGCAAACCACACATCATACTATGACTTCCATTGGCACAGGCTACGACCTGTCGAACAGTGTTTTCTCGCCGGACGGCCGCAACTTCCAGGTGGAGTACGCCGTGAAGGCGGTGGAGAACGGCGCGACGTCGATCGGGATCAAGTGCTCCGACGGCGTGGTGTTCGCCGTGGAGAAGCTCATCACGTCCAAGCTGCTCGTGCCCCGCAAGAACGTGAAGATCCAGACCGTCGACAGACACGTCGGCTGCGTCTACTCCGGCATCATCCCCGACGGCCGCTACCTCGTCAGCCGCGGCCGCGACGAGGCCCGCAGCTTCAAGAGCATGTACGCCAAGCCCATCCCTGTCCCGGCCCTCGCTGACCGCATGGCGCAGTTCGTCGCCGCACACACCCTGTACAACAGTGTGCGCCCCTTCGGTGTCACCGCCATCTTTGGCGGCATAGACAGCGACGGGCCCCACCTCTACATGCTGGAGCCCAGCGGGACGTGCTGGGGTTACAAGGGCGCTGCCACGGGCAAAGGCAGGCAGACAGCAAAGGCCGAGCTGGAGAAGATCCTGGACCGCACAGAGGAGACCGGCGGGCTCACGGCCGCCGAGGCAGTGAAGCAGGCCGCCAAGGTCATCTACATGGCGCACGAGGACAACAAGGACAAGGAGTTCGAGCTGGAGATCAGCTGGTGTTCAGCTGAGGGCACGGGCGGGCTCCACCGCATGGTCGTCGGCGCGCAGCTCGACGAGGCGATCGAGTTCGCAAAGCAGGAGACCAGCCTCGCTGACAGCGATGACGAGGACGGTCCAGAAACTGCGGGTGCCGCAGAGGTGGACAGCGACGACGAGGCCATCGACAGGGACGGCGATATCACCGTCGAGTAGGCGGTGTGGTAGTCGCCGTGGCCTGTGCGAACGCGCGCCGCAAGTGTACATATTACGTAACTGCAATATAACGAAGCAACAGGGGGGGAGTAGTACAATAATAGAGCACAGTAGTGCGACATACGATAATATTGCAATGTAGTATAATGTAATATAGTTTGCCATGGTAGTGCAGCATCGTAGCAATATGGCACGCCGTAATGCAATATTGATTATCATAACAGCGCAGTATCATAATGATACGCAATGCCATAATACAGCAAGACGTGCCATATTATTACAGACTTGCATAATACAGCAAGGTGTGCCATAACACTCGGACATGCCATACAGCATAACACATCATAACAGGAATATATCATAACAATACGACACACCATAATACAGCGCCATTGCATAATACAGTCTATCATAACAGCACAATATCACAATACAGTATAACAAGCCACACCACTAGGGTATAGCATAATACTATAGACATACCATAATACTATATACACGCATCACATACAATATGGCATCGCGGCACGGATGCGCGTCGGGCCACAGACGGCCCCGCGGGGGCCACAAAGGGGCCCCAGACGCGCCCGCACGGATCCCCGGGATCGCCAGGCAAGGGCAGGGGTGACAGGGGTGACAGCAGATGCAGGCAGGGTGTGGATATCTACCGGGGCCCCTTGCTCGGAGCTTGGTAGGCAGGGGGTGGGACGTATACATGGTTGCACAGGGTTTCACAGGAGTATATGCGGGGTGGGTATATTGCGGGGCCCCGTAGACTTATGCCAGTGGATGTGGGGGTATTGCGGACTATATAATGCGGGTGTGCAGAGTGTGTAATATGTAATCTTGTGCTGGTGACAGCTGCACCACACCAATTGACCACACCAATTGACCATGCAACTGCCCACTACACTACTGCTCGAAGTCGTCCTCCCAGTCTCGCTGGGCGTGTTTGCCCTGCACCAAGTGTACAAGGACTGCAAGGACCACCACGTGCCCAAGTTCGCGCTTGCGAGTGTGATGCTGTTGATCTACTTCGTCGGCTGGAGACCCGTCCAGCACGGCCTCTGCCCTACTGGCAGGATTGTCCGCTACCACTCTGAGACCTCGGGGCTCCTGGAGCCTTCACTGTTGTCATGGGACTGCAGTGGTGACTTCCTGGTGCTGCTGCTACAGGTGTTCATCTCTGTCGACACCGCAGAGGAGGTGTACCGCAAGTGGGGGCAGAGCACAGAGGGGCACGAGAATGAGATTCCTCCAGAGAAGCAGGCGTAAACGAGGGAAGAAGGCGCAAGTGAGCTGCGAGAGTTAGCAAACCTGCACGTTTCTACGCACTACTACTTTTGCTATGTATATTGTATATAGTCTAATGATATGATGTTACGATATTGAGCGTTCTGTGGGTGTTATTGTAATGCACTGTAGTCAGTAGTTGGTATTGCATTATTGCAATAGTCATGTTTGTTTGATATTACGGGGGTAAGATTTGGTGCATGCGTGGCGAAAATAGCCGCCGAGGCGGACGCCGCGTATAAAAAATACAGTGCGCAGTTGCAGAGCGGGGAGGCGTGGAGGGATTGGGGTAGGGAAGTATATACTATATCAGTGGCATATTAAGCAGTGGCAACTGCGCTGTAAAACATGTGAGGTAGCCCGGTAACACAGTGTCAAGGCGCTGTAAGATATACAGATCACGGCAGTTACACAGTGTCAAGGTGGTAAAACAGCCTCAAGACGGCATAACACTATATTGAAGATGGTTTAAAGTGATGTCCCACCCGGCCAGTACTGTCCCCAATGTAGCTCAATACTGTTCCAATGCCAGATCATACAGTGTCAAGGCGTCATAACACGGTGTCAGAGTGGTAACACGGTGTCAGAGTGGTAACACGGTACATGGCGGCTACACGATGTCACGGAGGTAAACTACGATGCCACATCTACTATAAAGCATGTACGTCAAGTCGGTGGCACCGCACCAAGATGGTATAATGCTGTGTCATGACCGCTGTGACGCATGCATAGCAGGCGGCTGCACGTTGTCAGGGCGGCTACACGGTGTCCAAGAGTGTAAAAAACGGTGTCTAAGGCGGTACAATGGTGTAAATGTGGTAAATCAGGATCCCGGGATATTAACACGGCGTCCAAAGAGATGCAATGCACGATACACAAATGATCCTGAAAGGAATAAACTACATATCGCTACTGTGAATGTAAATATACTCCACATTTCGGGCGTAGCGCGCATCGCAAGACGTTTCAAAAGGGACAACCCCCTGACCGCCGTGCTCACACCTACGACAACTGTATCACCGCCATCACTTGCAATACACTGCAACTGTATTCACATCTGGTGCTGTTCATCCTTATACTGCTCAACTTGCACACCCATACACCACCACTCATAAACCCACACACCTTATACACCCGCACACCACATACAAACACACGAAAATTTTTCACGTCCGGCGATTCGTGTTCGCGCTGGGCGTTGTGGACGACATGGCAGCTGATGGACATACACGGCGGTTCTTCTGGAGCTAAGGGTAGATAAGTCGTTCTTGTTACTCTATTACGCTTCCCAATTACCCTTCCGCTAGCCCCCCACCCACCGCCAATTATGTCTGCTACTTCCTTTGAGGACATCAAGCTAGAGGATATCCCTGTCGATGACATCGACTTCTCCGACCTGCAGGAGGAGTACAAGATCGATGACGAGTTCCAGTTCGACCAGTACGTCGTGGTCACTGGTGCCCCAGTGATCCCAGAGGCCAAGGTCCCAGTGCTGCAGAAGGCGCTGACCGGTCTCTTCTCCAAGGCCGGCAAGGTCGTCAACATGGAGTTCCCAATCGACGACGCCACCAAGAAGTCCAAGGGCTTCCTCTTCGTTGAGTGCGCCTCCCCAGAGGACGGCAAGAAGATCATCAAGGCCTTCCACGGCAAGAGACTTGACCTGAAGCACCGTCTCTTCATCTACACCATGAAGGACGTCGAGCGCTACAACTCCGACGCCTTCGAGACCGAGTTCCACGAGCCTGAGCTGCCAGAGTTCGTCTCCACCGGCTCGCTCACCTCCTGGCTCCTTGACGAGGAGGGCAGAGACCAGTACGTCGTCCAGAACGAGAACGACACCACTGTCCTGTGGAACACCCGTTTCGAGGACAAGCTCGAGAACTCCATCGTCGAGTCCAGACAGAACTGGTCGTCCAACTACGTCCGCTTCTCCCCCAAGGGTAGCTACCTCTTCTCCTACCACCCACAGGGCGTCACCGCCTGGGGTGGCGAGCACTTTGACCGCCTCAGAAGATTCTACCACCCCAACGTCAGAACCTCCGCCGTCTCCCCCAACGAGAAGTACCTCGTCACCTTCTCCACCGACCCAATCGAGCTCTCCGAGGACCCAGACTGCCCATTCACCCTCAAGAACGAGGGCCACCAGCTGTGCATCTGGGACATTGCCACCGGCCTGCTCTGTGCTACTTTCCCACTCGTCAAGGGCCCCAACACCAACTGGCCGCTCATCAGATGGTCCTACAACGACAAGTACTGCGCCCGCATGGTTGGCGAGACCCTTGTCGTCCACGACGCCACCAACAACTTCCAGCCACTTGCCAGCAAGGGCCTCAAGGTTCCCGGTGTCAGGGACTTCTCCTTCGCGCCAACCGGTGTCGAGGTCGCGCCATTCAGAAAGGGCGACGAGCCATCTGTGCTGCTCGCCTACTGGACCCCAGAGACCAACAACATGTCCTGTAAGGCCAGTGTCGTCGAGGTTCCACGCGGCAGAGTGCTCAAGACCGTCAACTTCGTCCAGGTCTCCAACGTCACCCTGCACTGGCAAAACAACTCGCAGTACCTGGCCTTCAACGTCACCAGACACACCAAGTCCGGTAAGACCCACTTCTCGAACCTGGATATCTGCCGCCTGACCGAGAAGGACATCCCTGTCGAGAAGATCGAGTTCAAGGAGCGCGTCTTCGAGATGCAGTGGGAGCCAACTGGCAACAGATTCGTCACTCTGTCGATCAACGACGAGACCGACGACGGTAACCCTTCGATCCCCCGCAACATCGCCACTTTCTTCGCCCCAGAGAAGACCGAGGCCAAGGGCAACAACAACAACGTTGTCAGCAAGTGGAAGATCGCCGCCACGCTGGAGCCAAAGTTCTCCAACACCATCTCCTGGTCTCCTCTGGGCAGATTCGTTGTTGTCGGCTCCCTGGTCAAGCCCAACATGCGCAAGTGCCTGCTGACCTTCTACGACATGGACTATGTCGGCGAGAAGAACCAGAACGACGTCGAGGGCGTGCAGTGCTCGATCAAGGAGGTCTCCGAGGTCACGAACGCGAACTTCACCGACCTGTGCTGGGACCCATCTGGCCGCTTCCTGTGCGGCTGGTCGAGCGCGATGAAGCACAAGGTCGATAACGGCTTCAAGCTGTACGACGTCACCGGTGCGATGATCCGCGACGAGGACATCCCCAACTTCCGCAACTTCGCCTGGAGACCAAGACCAGAGTCCAGACTCTCCAACGCGGAGAAGAAGAAGGTGCGCAAGAACCTGAAGGAGTGGAGCGCGCAGTTCAGCGAGCAGGACCACATGGCCGCCGACACCGCCATGAGAGACCTGATCCTGAAGCAGCGCGAGATGCTCAAGGAGTGGACCGAGTACAGAGCCGAGGCTGCCAAGGAGACCGAGCGCGAGTTCGGCTACAAGACCTACGACATTGTCCCAGAGTCCAGCGCCGAGGACTACACCGAGATCGAGGAGCTGCGCGAGCAGATCGTCTCCGAGACCTCCGAGAAGGTCACCGTGGAGTAGACGTGGCGAGGAGTGGATACACACTGTACACAAACTTATATAACAACAGAAACCTGTATATTACGAGTGGGGGGTAAGTGCAAAGTATCTCCATGGTACAAGCACAATATTAAAGCCCGTGTTTACTACTGCAAAAGACCCAGGCGTTATTAGTATAAACTCTGTAAAACCTCGCAAGCATATAATTCTAAAACGCACACGTGACTGGCAGAATTCCCGTGCAGAGTGACGTCAAATCTCTCGTCCAAAGTGACACGCAATATCACGTGAAAAAAGAAACGCGCCCCCTGCATATCGCCCAAAACGGAAATACTCTGGAGCAGCTCTTTCTTTTTCTGCTGCAGGAGTGTGCTGCGGCAGTTCACTGCACCCGCCAATCCCCGCAGACGCCCCTGTAGACCTGTTGTACATGAGTTTCTCTGGCCCCGCCACGGCGGGCCCCGCTCCCAGACAACAGCGCAGCCCTATTTCACCCCAGACGGCCCCGCACGACCACCCTGGCAACAGGAACGCACACAGAAACAAGAAACGAGGGGCACGGAGGAGCGGGAAGCGGGACCTTGCGAGTCTCTGGCACGGGGCACTGCCAGACAGTGGTGGGATACGGGTGGTGTGTCGTGACACCGCTGGGCATCTTCGGGAGGGGTGTAGCAGCTCCGGTACGTCTACGGGGCACGGAGCGGGATGGCAAGATGTGAAAGCAGCGAGCTGCGCGAGTATGCAGCAGGCAGTCAGACAGCAGCACGGTAGGGCAGTCGGACAGCACGCTTGCAAGACTACGTGGTAACCGCAGTTGCTGCGCTGCCCCGATACAGCTGTACCTGAATGTTTGTAAGGGAGAGAACGTGTCGTACATATCCCGGAGCAGCGCAAATTTTCTCAGTGCCTTGTGACTGTATTTCTTGACTAGTTGAGAATTTTATGTAAAGTAGAGAATAAAATAGAAAATATACAACAGAGAACTGTAGCATCGTACTAACTCTCCACTACACCAGCTCACCTCGCCAGAATCACAACCGCACCACACGCTCCACTGGCCAGACTCACAGTTCTGCGAATCCCACACAAATTTTTCTGCGTTCCTTTTTCTGCCGTGAAATTTCAGCTGAAATAATCAACTAATCCATCCCTGGCAACGCTCCTCGACACAGGAACCGTCGACTATAACAACAACTGCAGCCGCTACTACCCCCGCATTGTGTTGCTAGCCGTGTCTGGTATCCGCATTCGATATTCGCATCCTTTGTTCTAGCTCTCAGCCTTCCTCTACCACTACACTTTCGCCATGTCCACCCTGTTCCTGATCGGGGACCCTGAGTTCACAGGCCCCGCTCTGCAAACTAACGAGAACGACGACTTCTCCACGGTCCTTGAGGTGCTGGAGGAGCAGCCCGCGTCCTACATCAGCACTTTCGCCCGCACAGTCGTGCTTCCCGACCTCGATTCGCTGCTCAAACAGATATACCGGGACAGACTGCTCCCCCTGCCCAACAGCTGGAACTACGAGACCGGTATCGCCCTCATTGTGTACAACTCGCAGCGCATGGTGCCCCACATGTCCATACGGCAGATGAACGACCTGTTCAGACAGTATTTCGCTACCCTGAACATATGTTTCATCGACGTCCACAGCGGCGACTCGGGCGACGCGGATCACTACAGACAGGTTCTCGCGGCGCTGCAGCAGGATCTCAGCATCACAAAGAACCGTGTCCTCAAGATGAACCACTGGATGAACCACTCCCAGACATCCTGCAGCTCCAACATCTACTCAATGATGCGCCAGTTCAGCGCGTGCGTCTCCGGCCCTCACAACAGCGACCCGCTGCCACGCATCATACGCAACATGGACTTCACACAGCTCATCAGCGACACCAAGACCGAGGAGCACTACCTCTCCTTGCTCCGCGCATGGGACTTCTCGGCTCTCAACCTCACCACCGTCGAACTCGTCCAGTGCGGCTTCTTCCTGATAAGACACCTCTCGAACCTTGCAAATATTCCCATCTCAGACAACAAGCTCTACTTGCTGCTGATCACCATCGAGATGTCCTACCACCAGATCAACAAATTCCACAACTTCAGGCACTGCATCGACGTCATGCAGGCAAGCTGGCAGATATGCGAGCGCATCCTGCCCGACGACCACTTGACAAAGCTGCTGCTCGCACTCGCCGCGACGGGCCACGACATAGGGCACCCGGGGACCAACAACTCCTTGTTCCAAAACTCCAACAACGAGCTCACGGGCAACACCTCCATCCTCGAGGCCTTCCACTACAATATCTTCAGCCACATTCTCGGCCAGCAATGGAAGAAGATCAGCATGCTCAGCAGGGCCACTGCGACCTCCGACAACCTGATCGAGAGCGGTATCCTCGCCACGGACATGGGCATACACGCCCAGTACGTCAAGATCATCACCGAGAAGAAGACGAGACAGGAGCTGTCGCTGAAGGAGCTCGTGTGTCTTGTGATCAAGGCTGCTGACATATCCAACGTCACCAGGCCGCTCGACGTTAGCGCGAAGTGGGCCCTGCTCATTACCCTCGAGTTCAAGGACTGTAACTTGCTCCAGGCGTTCTACAAGGAGGAATCCATGAGCAATGACGATACGAACTGCTTCGAGCTGGTCAAGACACACCCGTGCAAGGAGCACCTCACGAAAGCAGACAACATCGACATGGAGACTGAGATCAGGATCTACGAGATCCTCCATGACGCACACTTCCTGCCGGACACGCTGATCAAGGAGTACCCAATGATCCCCGCAGGGCAGATATTCTTCATTGACACATTTGCATACGAGTTCTTCCACAAGTTCTCTGTTATCTTCCCAGAGCTCACCTTCCTTGTCGACAACATCGTCGAGAACAAGAAGTACTGGGTCGAGAAGAAGAGACTACAGGAGGGAAAGTAAACACAGTAACAATCACACAAAAACATCTAGCTTTAGCATCCTGACATTACCTTTTTATATCTCCGTATATCATTATTTTATATCTTATTCTATATCATACTTTCATATCACCATGGTCGCGTTGTATTAGTACGTTTGTACAAGTTTCGTTAGCGATGGACATGAACGCACGCCGCCAACACTTGAATAAATAAGCACCCGTCGTTGCGACAGGCATCTATCTATCAATTATCTATATTGTTACTGTATATATAAGAAGAATGTTTGGAAGTGCTGGGACAGTGCGCCTGTCTCGAGCGTCAGTGCGGCAAGGGCACATCTGCAGTGAGTACAGCCGCTGCCGTGTGAAAAGTACAATTGCAATTGCTTGCTCTGTGAGCACTACGCCGAGGGCAAGGCGGAGCTGGACACTGCTGGCAGTGGTGATGGTGTGATGGAGGCAGAGGTGGGAGCAGCGGATGTGGCAGACGTAGTGTCGAGAGTGCCCTTACGCGACTCGTCAAACGCGCTCTTGTCAATCTTGCCAGCGGCCTTGTACTCCTTGACCACGCCGAACGCCTTCAGAAGCTTGCGCCTGGCGCCGAGGGCCGCGACACCGTGGCCCGTCAAGTAGTCGTCGTCGAGCTCGATGAGGTCCTCCCAGTAGATGTGCTGGAGGATCGCGGAGTACTTGTGCAGGCGCAGCGACTTGAGCCAGGAGGGGATGTCTGTGAGCAGCTTCGGGTTGGTGAGGTTGCTTGGGTTCATGGAGGAGTTAGCAGCGCTCTTCTGTCCGTGGGACCCAGAGTCGTCCTGTGTTCTGTGCTTGTTCTGGTGCGCCCTGGTGAACGAGTAGAAGTTGTTGTAGGAGTGGAGACCTGTTGCGTTGTAGCTGTAGGGCTGGTGGTACTGTTGAGGCTGTTGTTGCTGCTGCTGCTGCTGCGAGGCGTACGAGTCCATGTACGACTTCCTACCCTGCTGGTAGCTGTGTGTCTGGGACTGGGTGGAAGCGCCGCCGCTGCTGCTGCCCGCCGAGGAGTTCACCGCAGTGGACCCCATTAGGGTGTGGCCCTGCTGGAACTCGCCGGCGTAGTTGTTGCTGTTGTGAATATTCAGATGGCGGGACGTGCCCTGGCCCGCGTTGTACTGTGTCTGCACCTGCACCTGGGCTTGTGCTTGGGCCTGCGCCTGGGCGAGCGAGCGGGCGACTGAGTCCGCTGACTTTGGTCTCTGCATGGCGAGCGCCTCGCGTGGGTTGAACCCATGGTGCTGCTGCTGCTGCTGGCTCATGACCGGCTGTGGGGACCAAGGGTGGTACCCCATTCCCTGCTGTGCGGATGTGTTGATGTGGTCGAGGCCCGAAGAGGGCGGAGTGCCGAACATCGAGTCGAGGTTGGGGATGGAGTAGGACTGCTGGGCGCTGCTGCTGTTGTTGTTGCCCGTGGCGGCACTGTTGCTCTGGGCTGTGCTGAGCTCGCTGAGCACTGGCACGGACAGCGGGGAGCTGATCGTGGGGAGCTGCTGCGGGGAGGCGAGGTACCCGGAGTTGGTGAGGGAGTCGAGCTTGAGCTTGGTGTACTGGAGCACGTCGTCCTTGAGCGAGGAGATCACGTTGTCCATGACCATGTTCTGCTGGGCGCTGGACAAGTTTCCGAGCCAGGCGCAGATGTTGCCGATGTCCTGGGTGAGGTTCATGAGGCGCGAGGGCTGCGGCGCAGGCGTGGCGGCGGAGTACTGGTACGAGTCGGGACCGAGGCCCTGACCAAGGCCCGGGCGCTGACCGGCCGCAGAGCCAGCTGCGGCGTGGTCGAGGGTTGAGGGTGGTTGTGAGTGGGAGAGAGAATGTGAGTTCGTGATGTTCATTAGTGGAGTGTTGCCGCGCTGGAAGTCCGCGTTGCGGGCGGGCACCGGCTGGTGCAGGTCGTGCGGTGCCGGCGGGGTGCTTGCGCCCCGGGAGACCGCGCCGCTGCCCGTGGGACCCGCGAGTGAGAGCGCATCGAGCGCGCTGGAGATGCTGGCGATCCCGGGCGCGTCAGGGTCGGCTGGCGCCGACCCTGCGCTGCCGGGGATGCTGGCGATGCCTGAGGCCGTGCCGGGCGCGCTGGTCTGCGGGGAGAGGAGCACCGCCCCCGGGTGGGCGGCCCTCCCGAAGGGCAGGGCCGCCTGGCGGGAGTCGCGGGAGTCGCGGGAGTCGCGGGAGTCGCGGGCGCCCTGGGCGCCGAGGCGCTGCTGCGGGGTGCCGGAAGGCCTGCCGTACTCGTCGTAGCCGCTCATGGGTGGTGGGGTGGAGGTATACAGCGCATCCCACCCGCACCCATATATACACGCCCAGCTCATATACGCGGCGGCCGCCACCGACGGCGCGGGAGTGCGTCTGTCACTCTGCACGAGGCGGGAATTCAACAATGCAACGATAATAAGCGTGAATATGTATATATATATAGCATGTATATGTATATATTATTGTATATTTATATTCATTATTGTAGAGGTGTATATTATTGTAAATTATTGTATATTTGTGTTAATATGTATATGTATGTATGTGTGTGTATAAATATGTTTGTGAGTGTAATTGCGTTTGAATATATGTAGCTGTGTGCAATTGCGTGTAAAAGTAAATAATGTAGATATGTGTATATTGCAGATGCAATAAGTCTTAGATTCCTGGGGCTGTTGACTTCCCTATACAGCTCAACCCTCGACAGTGTGTATATGTGTATGTATATGTATATGTATATACACGTGAAAGTTTATTTACAGGTATATTATATGTATATGTATATGTATGTATATGTATTTGCATTATTATGTGTATATATTTATATGCATAAGTGGATATATGTGTGGGTAAGTGTATATGTGGGTGCATATAGCTAAGTGTATGCAATTGTATGCAAGAGCAAATAATATAGATATGTATATATTGCAGATGCAACAAGTCATAAACTTCTTTGTGTGTTAACTTCCATATGGCACTTACTCCACGAGAGTGTGTACACGTGTATGTGTATATGTATGTGTAAATGTATTTATATATGTATATGTATATGTATATATATGTATATGTATATACGTGAAAATTTATTTACAGATACGTATATGTATATAATATATGTATGTATGTACTATTATTTATATATAGGTATGTGTGTAATTATCCATATGTGTGTATATGCTTGTATGTATATGTGTATACGTTTATATCTATAGGTGTGTGAGTGCATGTATATATACGTGTGCATGTGGATATACATATATATATATGTAGATGTATACATGTGAAAATTTATTTACAGGTATGTATATGTAGATGTAGATGTATGTAGATGTATGTTTGTGGGTATGTATAATTAGGTGCGTCGATGTATGTGAATGTGTATGTGTGTAGATGGGCTATTGCAGAGGCGAATTGACAGTACAGGATTTAGAATGTCCCCAAAGTGAATGTACTCAGAGCAACACATATATATGTTGTGTATACCTGAATATATATGAATATCCATGATTTTGTATTTATGACTGTGTGTATGTTGGTAATTAGCTATGTGCGTATATATGTATGTATGTGTATGTGTTTAAGTGAGCGTATGTATATTTATATACATGTAATTGTGTGTAATTTGGTGTGTGTGTATGTGCATATATAGGTATATGTATATGGACACTGAGGAGATATGTATGCAGATATACGTGTAGCATTAAATGTGTAGCTGTAGAAAGTACATCATATGTGATTACATGGGATGCCAAATGTATAGGTAAAATGGAACGTGTCAGATACATATTTCATTGTGTCAGGAGTCCTGGGATTGTTCTCAAGCATGTGTATTTGTGCATAAATAATTCGACGAAGGAATGTATTCCTTATGAGCCGCATTCAATATTGTAATGCACATTATGAATATATACCTCGGAGCAACAAAATGCTGTATGTAGCTGATGTTGTGGAGAGGATAACTTACGGCAGGGAGCAGTATATAAATTCGCTTGTGGAGAGTGTAAGCGTCTTCATATTGAGAATAAACACGTTGCTTCACAGATGGGCATGGAGAAAGCATGCCGGTTTATGACGACCGAGAAGCTCAAACCCTGTGTATTTACAGGCACATCATCAAATATTGAGTAGAATACTACACAGATGTAGTCTATGATGCAACGCATACAAATGAAAAGGACGCATTTTGGTATTATATGGTATTTGGAATGTTTGCACTGCAATGTGATGTAAAATCAAAAGTACGTGTAACAGTGGTGTATAACGTACGACATAGCATCTAATATAAAAGTGTAATGGTAATTTGGCAAGAACACTTCATGTAGAATTGTTTTGCTGTTAATGTAGTAAACATAGCAATAGATTATGTATTAATTGCGATAGAATACGTTGTATTCATTTGGTTCTGACACATGCTAGGGCAATGAACATTAATGAATATGGTTATTATTACTTTATGATACTTACAACACACCCCACGATTATCTAATGGTGATGTTTTGTAACGAACCAGGTAGAAGCAACACATGCTATGTAGTCTGTGCATCAATTCACCCGTTGTCTGACTACCTGCGACGCCACTGCGACCTCAACCGACCATGACAGTGCACAGGCATCTGTCATTGCACGACACAGCCACATACAATACAGGATAATGGAATATAGAATACAAATACAAAACAGGCCCCCGTCCTCTCCACTTCACGGCCCCGTGCGTGGCACGATATCAATAAGGAAGTCGAACATGTCGGACTGCTTCAGCGCCTCAGCGATGTCTGCCTTCTGCAGCGTGCGGCGCTTGTTCTTCTCGGCGATGCACCAGGCACGCATCGTGAGCTCGGTGATGAATATCTCGCAGGCCTTGGCGAAGATGATGGGCGCCTCTGCGCTGATCATGCGGACGTCCTCGTCGGTCTTCATCACCTTGCGGATGCGGGCGAAGGGCAGCGAGTGCGACTTGAAGTCGTCGTGGTGCGCGGACCCGGGCTCGTTCGTCAGCTCGATCTCGTTGATGAGCTCCTGCCAGTACTGGATCATGATCTCGCGGTAGTGGCCCGTGAGGCCCTGCCCGACGTTGCGGAACACGTCGTAGTCGTCCCCTTGGGCCGCCTCGCTGGGGGGTGCCTCACTGGGGGGAACGTCACTGGGAGGGACCTCGCTGGGGGGCATCTGATCTGCAACAGGCTGTCCTGTGGGTGGGGGTGTTTGCTGTGACATTGTGGGGATAGTCAATCTGTGGATGTGTTTATCAATATGTGTTGACTATCACTGTGTTGACTATCAATGTATACTCGCCTGTTATCCCGGTGTTGTGCGTTATCGGCAATCGAGCAGAACAGGATGGCGTAGGGTGCTTGGGATGGTGTAGCGGTGTGGATGGTGGAACGGTAACTTCCTATCAGCAAGAGCTGCTGGACGGACCCTTTAAGCAGCTCGAGGCCTGCAGTTCGAGCACGACAGCCCTTGTTGCAGAGAAAGCGCGCAGGACGGGTGTCACGTGAGTTGTGGTGACAGCAGCGATGCAGAGGTCAGTGTCCTTGTGGGTTGGGTCCTTGTGTCGACGCTGTTGTGGCGTGCGTGGTGGGTTCCGGTGTGTGTGTTGTGTGTATTTGTGGTGGTGTCTGTGTGGTAATGACATAATCAACGTAGACGAATGACAGGCTGTGTAAAAGTGAATACCAATATATTTATTGCAGGTATGCGGTATTCAATGCACCAGCGACAAAGTGCACTGCACATTGAGTTGATGTGTATATCATGGAATATGTGAAACGTGAAAGTAATACATTTTCTGTTATATACTAGGGATAGTATTGTGTCTGCACATGCCATACTGACAAAAATCTGTAGCACACCACGCTCAGGGGCATTATATAATGATGTATCCAGTGCAAAGTGTGTAACGTAATACACAAAGCTTTTTTTGTGTGCAGGTTATTCCCTCTACACCCTGTAAGGTGTGCTGTCTGACAGGCACATATAACGTGCACTCTGCAGTAAATACTATAGACGACAAATACTATATGCAACATATACTATGCACAACAAACATTATATGAAATAATTACACGACAAAATAAAACATAGTGTGCAATACACGGTACATGTATGCACTACTCGCTCTGAATTTTGCAGTATACACTGTATGCCATACGCCATGCTTAACATCTAATTTGCGTTAAATATTACATGCAACAAAGGCAACATGCAAAATACCTGTATATACACGTTATTCGTTCTTCATTACTTATTATACGGTATATATAACACATTCTGCAATACAGGGCAATAGAAGCAAAATATAGTTTGTATAAACCACTTGGCTCCCTTCTTTGTAATGGAGAGTATAACAACAAAATATAATATATCAAGACATAGCTATTTTACCTCTACAACAATTAATACAACATGCACATCGCAACGTTAATGCACAAGCACTACGTAATATTAATGCACATGCTCATGTGCATTTGAGATATGCCAGAGACAACCCCAGTCTGTATTTCTAAAGACTTGGTACATGCATGCGCTGCACCTCATGCAATACGCAGCAGCCAGCGCCAGGAGTTAACAGAATGCAAACGCAAAACGCACAGTACACTACAGACCCACACACAACACAGCAGCAACCACAGCATCCACGACAGCCACAGCAGTTGCAGCTGCAACAGGATGCAGCCACGACCTGCGATACAACACAGCGTGCACCACAGCGTGCAGCACCCCACCCTGCAGGCACAGCACCTTGATAGCCAGGCGGGTGTCACTGCAACCATCCACGCCACCTTCATCAACCCCTTCCACTCTTCCCTCCTTCTCTCTCCCTCGCTCACCGCTCGCTCCGAACAGCCCCATACAAATACGCTCCCTTCAACGCTTATCCACCACAAGATACAACACAAAGGGCGTTCACAGGTGTACGAGATAATACACACACACACACACATACGCCATATACGCCAAAGCCAGTGTGTTCGTCGCTTCGCTCCTCACACACTTGCTCCTCACACACTTGCTTCCATGAACTTCCAGTCGTTTGGTGCTGCTGAGAGCGCCCTGCTCCCCTCCAAGCACCGCAGAGTCGCCCCCCAAGAGAGCTATGCTGAAGAAGAGCCCTTCCTCGAGGTGGAGGTGCACTCGCCGCAGACCCAGCGTGTGCGCCACAACAACGGCAGCGAGGAGACGTACACGGACTACGAGGTCGTGTGCCGCACGAACCTCCCCGGGTTCAGCGACACGCCCCACGAACAAGGGCGCGGGATCAGCGCCGCCACGACGGGCGCCACCGTCTCCCTCGTCGTGCGAAGACGCTACTCGGACTTCGAGTTCTTCAAGAAGTGCCTCGGTCGCGAGACAGCGCTGCTCAACATGCCCCACGTCGCTGTGCCATCGCTCCCGGGGAAGACCATCCTGCAGAACCGCTTCTCTGCTTCCACCATCGAGGAGCGCTGCAGGGGGCTCGACAGGTGGCTCAGGCACGTTGCGGGGCATCCGCTGCTCCAGTCCCGGTCCCAGGTGCTCGTGCGCTTCCTCAGGAACGAGAAGTTCATCGGCTAGAGGCAGGGATGTGGTCGTGCAAATTGCACTTATGTAAGCACAGGATGCGGTTGTGCCGTTTGTATACATGGTTAACGATATTGAAATTGCGTGGGGGGATCGAGCATAGTTATGTAAGGTGATTGGCAGATGTGCTGGCAGTCAGGCGCAGTTGTGTGGGTGCTATACAGCTGTGCTGGCGTGGTTGAGCTCTTGTGATGGCAGTGCAGTCTGTATGTCTGTGTATAGTGAACTGTACATGCTTTCATAGTCCTTGATGACAATCTGTGACATTTTGTTATATCTCTCTATAGCGATTGTGAAATGTTTATCTGTCCTGGACGAGAACTGTGACGTTTTATGCTGTCGCGGGTGCCTGCACATGTGTCATGTCTGTCACTGGCCCAGCGTGGAGTACTTTTCAGCAGCGGATATCTAACTGTATATTTCCTGGGCCAACTGTATTTATTACAAGTCGTGTACTATCCCGATCCTGCCTGTGTCAGGCATATATTCATCCAATGTGTATATTGTATATTTTCGACATTATTATTGATTATTCCAGACATGATAACACACAACGCATATTACCAGCAGTATAACATCGGTAAACCTAGGCCATACGGTGCAGTCATACCCCAACTCCCCCCAAATCATGCCTGCCTCTTGCATATTTCAATATTATTTCACCTTTTATATATCAAATATCTCGCATACATTAAATATCGCAATTATTCCACACACAAAAGGCAAAATCACAAAACAAGACACTGCACACAACACTGCCACCACTCCCATCACCCCAGCACGTCCACACCACGACTTCCCACCACTTCTCTCCTACACGTCGCTCCCACGTGACCGCGTCGCCTCGGCAAAGTGCCACATCACTCTTTAAAGGAGTTCTGACTTCAGCTCTTCGGCTGTGAGAACCGCCACTACAAAGGCACAAATCCCCCAGAGCCTCTCCGTATCACATCCACACCCGCAGTCATGGCCAAACGCTCCGCCATTGTGTCCCTGGACGCCTTCTCGAAGGCTGAGGAGGACGTGCGCATCCGCACCCGCATGGGCGCCACGATCACGCTCGCCTGCCTCGCCACAACGACCATGCTGCTGCTCAGCGAGTGGTGGCAGTACACCCGGATCGTCAGCCAGTCGACCCTCGTGATGGACCGCCACCGCAACGACAAGCTCGAGCTCAATCTGGACATCACGTTCCCTCACATGTCCTGCGACCTGCTCAACTTCGACATCATCGACGACTCGGGTGTCCTGCAGTACGACGACGACCTCATTGTCGAGGGCAGCATCATCACGGGCTTCTCTAAGATCCGCCTCGACACCTCCGGCAACGAGCTCGAGCGCATGGACTACAAGCTGAAGGACCAGATCGCCCAGTACCCGGAGGACGACGCCAACTACTGTGGTTCCTGCTACAACGCCCTGGATCAGTCCAAGAACGACCTCCCAGACACCAAGCAGGAGGACAAGGTCTGCTGCCAGACCTGTGACGACGTGCGCAGGGCGTACCTCGACAAAGGTTGGTCCATCATGGACGGCAAGGGCATCAGGCAGTGCGAACGCGAGGGATACGTCGACAAGATCAACAAGCACCTCGGTGAAGGTTGTCGTGTCAAGGGCACTACACTCCTCAACAGAATCAGCGGCAACATCCACTTCGTCCCCGGCGAGGCCTTCCAGAACCAGGACGGCCACTACCACGACTCGAAGCTCTACGACCTCAAGACCCAGCTGAACTTCAACCACATCATCAACCACCTGAGCTTCGGTAGCCCACTCACCACCCGCCAGGAACACCTCAGGAAGCTCAAGCTCGAGACAAACCCGCTAGACGGCACTCTCGTGCTACCACACCACGACACCCACAACCGCGTCTTCACCTACTTCGCCAAGATCGTTCCTACTCGCTACGAGTTCCTCGACGGCGTCATTGTCGAGACCGCCCAGTTCTCAACCAAGTCCCAGGAGAAGCCTGTAAACGGTGGAAAGGCCTACGACGATCCCAAGGTGAAGTACCAGAGGGGCGGTATCCCGGGTCTGTTCATCTACCTGGACATGTCCCCGCTGAAGGTCATCAACAAGGAGCAGCACGCCATATCGTGGTCGGGACTCCTGCTCAACTGCATCACCAGTATGGGTGGTATCCTTGCCGTCGGCACTATTATCGACAAGATCCTGTACAAGACGCAGAGGACCTTCTTCAAGAAACCGGCTACCAACAAGAGCCTGTGAGAAGATCGAGCTGCGCCATGTAACTATCGATTTATGCATTAATGGAATATATGCAGGTTATAAATATTATAAATAGATAGATGACAAATAACAATAAATAAAGAGTCACACTCGTACAAATGGCATATCACTCAGATATCCCTCAAGTAATCGTGTACTTTGGACCGTCACCACCTTCGGGAACGGTCCAATTGATCTCCTGGGTCGGAGCCTTGATGTCGCACGTCTTGCAGTGGATGCAGTTCTGCGAATTCACTTTGAACGTCATGCCACCCTCCACAGACTCGTCCTCCACAAACTCGTAGACACCTGCAGGACAGAACCTCTGCTCGACGCCCTTATACACAGGGTATGACTCGCGCGCGTACGCTTCGAGGTCCTGCTCGGGGCCGACTCTCAGGTGACACTGTTCGTTGTCGTCGTGGTACGTGCCCGTACGCGACACAGAGGTCAGGATGTCGAAGGACAGCTTTCCATCCGGCTTAGGGTAGTTCTTGGGGGTGAACTCCTTGGCGGGGCGTGTCAGAGCGGCGTCGCTCTTGTCAAACTTGAAGGTCCAGGGAGCCTTGCCATTTAGCAACAGTGTGTCGATGCCGGAGTACATCATGCCGCCAAACAGACCCGCCTTGGTGTTGAAGGAAGGTCTCACGTTGCGGACCTTGTACAGTTCCTCGTACACCCAGGAGTTCCTCAGGGCAGTGTCGTAGGAAGCAAGGTTGAGTAGTGGTTCCTCGCTTATATCAACATTCTCCTCACCCTTCTCCTCCAGGATGGATTCGAAACTTGGAAGCTTGCTGATCTCGGAGTAACAGCTCTCAGCGGCAAGCATGGCACTCTTCATGGCAGTGTGTGTTCCCTTGATCTTGGGCACGTTCATGAAACCCGCGGAGGCGCCGACTAGGACACCACCTGGGAAGTTCAGTTTGGGGATGGCCTGGTAGCCACCTTCGTTCAGCGCACGCGCACCGTAGGCGATGCATTTACCGCCCTCAAGAACGTCTGCATAGAATGGGTGGTGCTTGAGCTTCTGGAACTCCTGGTAAGGGGACACGTATGGGTTCTCGTAGTCGAGGCCCGTGACGAGGCCGACGCTCACCAGGTTCTCGCCGAAGTGGTACTGGAAACCACCACCATACAGGTCTGCAGACAGTGGGTACCCCATGGTGTGGGCGACCATTCCCTTCTTAAAGTTCTCGGGCTTCACTTCCCAGACCTCCTTGATACCGAGGCCATAGGTCTGGTTGCTCTTCCCCTTGCGAAGGTCGAACTTCTTGAGGATCTCCTTCGTGACAGATCCGTGACAGCCCTCAGCGAGGACTATCTGCTTTGAGTGGAACTCCAGACCACGCTCGAAGGAGTCCTTGGGCTTGCCGTTTTTGTCAATGCCCAGGTCTTTAGTGGCCACTCCGATCACACCGGTGTTGCTCTTGTTGTAGATAACATCAGAGACACTGACTCCCGTGTACAGCTCGACGCCCAGCTCCTCAGCCTTCTCGCCAAGCCATCTCACAACCGTGCTCAGCGACCCAACGTAGTTCTTGCCCTCGTTAGTCAGCCCTGGAGTCAGTGGCAGGGGAACAGACCCGGTCTTTGTCAGCAACTTGAACTGGTCAGCCACCACGGGGTCCAGCATCACCCCATTCTCCGCCTTGTTGCCCAGGCATTCCTCCTTGAAGTCAGGGAAGAGTTCGAGCATGGCGCGTGGCTCAAGAATCATACCGGACAGGGTATGCGAACCGATATCACCGGCTTTCTCAAGCACAACCACACGGTACTTGTTCTCAGTGTCCAGCTGCTTGAACTTAATAGCCGCCGTGAGTCCCGCTGGACCGGCACCCACGACACACAGGTCGACGAAGTCTTTCACCCTCGGAGTTGCCGCAACGCTGCTCATGTAGCGTCTCAAGACGCCTAGTTTCATCATTGTGGGTGGATATAGTGTTGTAGCAATGTGTACAGTACTCCCAGCCAATAGGAACCCGCCAAGATAACCAGATCCAGCGGTATCTGTTCATATCTGCGTCCGTCCAGCCATCACCAGTTCCCAAACAGAGTCAGACGGAGGCCGACGTTCCCCTAACAAGGAATTTTGCGTGGCGCGACGGCGTCAGCGACCGATAAAACAGCGACACAAATAAATTAATAAATAAATAAATAATAAAAGCGTGGATGTGGATGTGTTGCTTGTAACTGTTGAATGGTTAACGATGTAAGAATATATATATTGTCAGTTTGAAGTGGCGGAAGCGGCGCTGCCAGTCGGAAAACTGTGTCATCTTAACGTTATAGTAATATATAATCTTGGATAAATAATGGTCGTAATGTGTTTGGGGCGGTTCCCCGGTGCCCTGTGGGGCACGTCGTACCATCAGGGAAGTAAAGGGCTTCCTGTTTGTCCAGCCATAACTGGAGAAAGGTCCCTTACGACAAGACGCGCCGCTAGTTGGTCGTGTCCGTGGGGTTTTGCTTGTATCGTATAGTTTGTGTTGTGTGTTGTGTGCTCCTCGCTTAGAGGATGTTGTCGAGGTCCTCGAGGGTGATGGACTCCGGCGAGGCGATGTCCTGGATCAGGAAACCGTCTCTGACGATTCTCAGCCAGGTGTCGTCCTCGACACCGTCGTGGTCCTCGGCCTTGTCCGTCTCGCTCTTGGGGGAGACCGGGGTCGGGTGGAACATGGCCACGCGGGCGTTGCCAGTGTTATGCAGAATGTGGTTCGGTATGCTCGCCCTCATCCCTTGCTTGTTGTGCAGCTTGGAGATGCGGGGCGCCGCCGCGACAGCGGTGACATACGTCGATGGCTTTGTAGAAGATGCAGAAGCCCCGTTGGAAGCTGGGGCTGTGGTGTGCGATCCGGTGAGGAGGGCGGGGGTGACGGTCGCGGAACGCGACGCGCCAGAAGAGGACTCTGGGCCGTTCAGCTTCTGCTTCTTGTTTTGAGGAGTAGTGAACGCCTTGTTGTTGTTGGCAGTGCTGCCGGAGCCGGCGGAGGACGTAGAGGTGTTGCTCTTGGTTCTGCCCTCGGCCTTGACAGCATCGCTGTTTCTCTTCTTGGTGTTGGTGTCAGCCTTGACTTTGCTGGACTTGTCAGAAGCCTTGTCCTTCGAAAGCTTTGCGCCGTCCAGCTCGCCAGCGTTCGCCTTGTTGGGCGAGTTGTTGTTCAGGGTCACGGAGACCGGGGACGACGCATATGGGATGTTGAAGCCGGGGCTCAGAGAAAAGGGCATGTTGGTGGCCATACTGATACTGCCGCGGTTCATCATGCTGGCCATGTTGATGGAACCCTGAGGGGTGCCCTGTATGCTGCCGTCGCTGAAGGATGGGTGGCCGGATGTGTTCTCGCCATTATCGTTCTCCTGTGCCATCTGCTGCTTGAGCTGGTTAGTCACCTTCACGGCGTGCTCCTTGTAGTCAGCGGCCAGGATACCTCTGTAGATGTACAGCATTCTTCTGGGGGAGGAGTTGGACCACTCCCTGGAGATGGCGTACTTCATTGTCTTCTCGCCCTTCTCGATCTTCTTGACGTAGGCGTTGAGCTTTGCGGAGATCAGGTTGGAGAGCTTGGTGGACAGGTTGGACATCTCTGGGTGTTTTACGAGCAGCAGGTCGCACAGTTGTTTTACGGTGAGGCCCTGCTGTGTGGGGTCGCTCTCCCACAGCAGAACGAAGACGGCGAATAGCACGTCGTCGTTCAGTGGTGGGGTTCTGTCGTCGGGAACAGGACGCTCGCCGGT
This sequence comes from Maudiozyma humilis, assembly GCA_037102785.1. NCBI lineage: Eukaryota > Fungi > Ascomycota > Saccharomycetes > Saccharomycetales > Saccharomycetaceae > Maudiozyma > Maudiozyma humilis. The sequence continues at coordinate 107,774 of BTGD01000002.1, read as the reverse complement.
GACTGGGATGAGCTTGGAGACCTCCAGCAGAGGGTTCTCCTTCTTGGGAGCGCTGTCCTTCTTGGACTTGCTGCCAGACACGCTCTTGTTGTCAGAGTCGCTGGCGTTGCCGTCGGTGTCGGTGACGACGCTGCTGCTCTTCTTGGCGGGCGTGGCGGTCTGCCTGTGCATGTTGGGGTTCATAGAAGGGTTGACGTCGACGAGGTCGACGGTCTCGGATCCTGGGAAGGAGGCGAGTGCGCTGCCGTTGATGCCGGCGGCCATTGCTCTGGCGGTGTTGTTGTTGTTGATGCCGCTGAGGTTGATGGAGCCGAGCTGGAAGACTGGGGAGGTGCTGTTGTGCAGCATCTCTGCTTCCATGGTAGGAATCTGGAGGGGTCTGGAGTTTGTCAGGGCCATCTTTTCTGCTATTTGAGGAATATTAGATGGGGGGGAGTGTACCAGCAGTGGAATAAAAGGAAATACGACTATATTGCCCTTAATTCTTTGAACAGTATCCTAGAGTTCTTCTTGTTGCCGATGGGAAAGATTAATTAAAATATCCCTACTCGAAGAAGAAATTGTGTTGTAATAAAAGAAATAAACAAAAAAAAAATCTATTCTTTGGATTTGCTTTGTTATGAGTTAATTAAGTGAATAACTAGCTCAGCGGTTATTGGTCGTTTCTATGTCAGAGTAGCAAAAAATAAGACAATTTGTTTATCGTGTTTGGTACTTTCTATTTTATTGTGACGGGGTGTCGTGCAACAGAATAGAGCGGGAATAAACTAGTGTTAATATTCCTATTTTTTATTATTAATATTCCTAAATTTTTTGAATAAAATGTCGGAGTATTATTATTAATTGTTTGCAGTAGCGACAGAAACGATCTATTAGAAATAGACGGAGGATGAAGCCTGGTAAAATATATCTGGATGAATGTGTGGAATATTTCTTCTTTTCGCAGAAATAACTCACTAAAAACTGGATAATATTACGTCAGACTCGTTGAACTGAAGTATTAGAAAAAAATAAAAAAAATTGTATGGCGGTTAACTGAATAACTTGACCTGGGTGAAAAAAAAGGTGGTATTCACGAAGTTCGTGTGGGAGTGGAACGTGAATTCTTCAAAAAAGAGGATACTCTTTTTATTGCTTTGCAAGATTGCGGTGTTATCTACTAAAAACAAGGGAGCTCCCTTTAAAAAAATAGGAGAAGGGCAGGACAAAAAAAACAAGATTAAAAATAAACCAAGAGAAAAAGATATCATTTCTTAAAAAAGAGGCAGAAACAGACATAACGAGCCCTCCTCAACGATGTCATTTAGGAATAGGTGATGTTCAGTTGTTGAAGTAGCACCTGTTGCCGCCGGCGTTGCGTGGGTACCCGCATTCCGCCTGCCTAGCGCGGGACGATGAGTCCGGCATCTCTCCCCACGGCCCGCCCTAAACCCCGCTAATCGTATTTTTTTCAAAACATTTTTTTGCGTGGGTGACAGCGCGCCACTACTCCGGACAGTCCGTCTCGCGAAAAATAAAAAAAATATTATTTTTCAGCATTTGTGAAACCCAGACACCTGCGCGCAGTCAAAAAGTATTCCGTCGTCAAGAACGGGTGGTGAAGTCGGGTGGTAAAAGGTCGGGTGGTAAAAGGTCAGGTAGTGTGGGACGACTTGCAGTAATAAATGTCTTGGGAAAGGTCATAGTAAACGTGCCAGATCAACTGGGCAACCTTGCCATAACACTTCTTGTTAAACATCGTCGCGATACTTCTGGTTTAATATCGCCACGACACTTCTTGTCAACCATCGCAACACATCACCATGACTCGTGCTGATCCATGTGTATGTAGCAAATCATGAAGATGCAAACAGTAAAGCAAAAACACAAATCATACTATAGTTGTATTGTAACATGGCAAACCGCACTGTGGAAAGTGGCAACCTCACATCTCCCAACCGTCCATTTGCCACCGCACCTTATATATCCGATGCAGCAGCGCCCACCTTCAACAAGAAAAAAAATACGTGAAAAAAAGATGGTGGGGAGGCGGGGCGAACAGGGAGGGATGGGCGCCGCCGACGACGACGACGACGACGACGACAGCAAAAAAAGTCGCGAAGAGCCCCAGGAAGAAGAAAAAAACGGTCAACGGTCCAACGGTCAACAGTCAACACGGCGTGGCATGGCATGGAAGCGCCGTTTGTGCCGGCCCATAACAAACGGCGCACATAACACTGCGCACACACCGCACCACCAACGCAGCCAGCACTCGCACAAAGAGGAAAAGGCGACCAGACAACCACATGATGTGTCGTACGCACAACAACCGCCCTAGCGCCCTCGAACGTGCATCGCCCGCCTGCAGTTGCAGCGAGGCGCGGGCAACCCGCGGGCAACCCGTGAACCGGCCAACCCCAGAGCAATCCCGCACAACACGCCGCCTCTCACGCCCCCGGCCACGGTAGAAACGGGAGACGGATGCGGCAGCCAGCACAAAATGTGCGCCCCACAGAGAAGCATCGGGCGCCCGCGGTGCCCACAGTGCAATGCGCACATGGGACTGCTCACACAAACGCCCGCACAACAGAGGGCCGTACGCATATGGCCCGTGCGCGTGTCCCTCTCCAACACACGCGCGCCCACACAAACAGCGCAGCGGGCAGCACGCCACGCCGAAAAATCTGATGTGCTCCGGCCCCTTCTGCGCCCGGCGACGATCCCACGCCCTCCCCCGGGCGGCCTCTCCCGAGAGAAAAACACGCACGCCGTCTCTCCTCCAGCCAATGAACTTCAAGCAAAAGGTTTATGTGCCGGGGAGCGGCGAAGACACCACCGCACAACACCCCCGTGCGCTTCTCGCGCATTTTCTTCGCCTGGTACCGCCCGCACGGCCCCCGCAGTGGCAAGTGGACCCGTTTCTTCTTCCTGCGCACCTGTCCCACGCAAAACATTACCGAAAGCAGATATATCCGGGTGCCCGCGCCCAAGGAGGAAAAGGAAATAAGGGCACAGCCCGCACAGCCCGCACAGCCCGCACAGCCCGCACAGCCCTCGCCGGGGCGTCTATTTTTGCCAGCGCATTCCCACGCCCCGACGCGTAACGACGCGACGCGCCCTGGCGGAAATTCTTGTGTTTTTTTTTTTTTTCAATTGATTATTTTGTTTTTTAGGGGACGGCGCGCTGCGCCCCTAAAAGTGATTTAGCCGCCGAGGCCCGGCCGCGTGACCGCCGGTATATATAGATTCGTGTGGAGTGATGTTCGCTATAAATAGACGTTGTGAGGTTTTCCGACCCGCTCTTTCACGTGCGGGGACCATATCCGTCCATATCATTTCCCACTTTCTACGGTGTGTATACTTTCGTCTGTGAATGTACAAATGTGTTGAATCTATGTGGCGGTGGCGCCTGTTGAGTAAGGCTGTGTAGGTGGAATGTATATACGCAGACCACAAGGGCGCTTGTGTGTCCGCTACTTGCATGCACGCTTGAAGGGGCTGGGCTGGGCGTCGCCCGCGGCAGAGCCACCCTCCGCGCCCTCCGCGCCCTCGTGGTACCGCTTCTTGAGGTACACCGGCGTGGTGGGCGTCAGCGGCATGATGACGTCTCTGCGACCCACGTTGCTGATCTTGCGGTCCGTCTTGGCGTCGAACGCGTCCGCCGAGGGGCTGGACTCGCACGTTGGTGCGGGGGCACCGCCATTGGTACTCGTAGTCGTGCACGCCGACCCGTCAATAACAGAGGCAATGTACTCGTTCATGGCCTTCTCGGCCTTGTACTTGGTGATGAAGGCGGCGAGCTTGCCGAGCTTGCTCTCGTCGTACTTGAGCTTGAAGCTGGCAGGGATGATCTCGGCGCCCTCGAACAGCGTGTCCAGAAAGGACTCGTGCGCGCCGCTGATCTTGTACCACTTGCCGTTCTGCGAGAACTGCTCGACCATGAGCGCCACTGCGGTGGCGGTCTGCGCGCGCGCGGAGGCCGCGTGGCGGTAGGCCAGCTCCGGGCGGAACTCGCACAGCTCGCAGAGCATGATGGAGAGGATCTTGATCTCGTTGACGTTGAGGGTCTTGTCGGCGGAGAGCGCGAGGGTCTTCTCGAACAGGATCATGTCGATGAAGGCGTCCGGGGTCGGGCTGCTGCTGACGGACCAGTTGAGCGACTGCAGGATCTGGAACTCCGTCGCGACGAACTGCTTCGTGGTGTACTGCAGGCAGCACAGGTTCTCGAGGACCTTGCCCGAGGGGATGTTCTTCTTGACGTCGAAGAACTTGGCGCTGATCCAGAGGCACGTGAGCGCGACGAGCTGGTAGTTCGTGTTCTTGAGGATGAACTTGGAGGTGTAGCGGTCGACGAGGTGGAAGGTCTGGAACAGGGTGGAAGTGGTGAGCGAGAGGCGCGAGTGGCAGCAAATGAGGAACTCGAAGATGAGGTAGCGCATCTCGGCGTTGATGTACGGCTGCGACTGGAAGCACGAGAGGCTGGGCATGCTGTTGGTCTGCAGGCTGCTGGCGCGCTCGAGGCTCGCCAGGTGGCGCGACAGGTCCCGGTGGTACTCCTTGATGGTGAGCTGGTGGTTGAGCAGCTCGCGTTTGACAAGGTTCGGGTTCATCGACTTGATGTACGCGTTCTGCCGTCTGACTTTGGCCAGCTGGTACAGGTCGGGCAGGGTGTCACTGGCATTAGCCGACTCCCGGGGGTGGTTGATGGTGGACATAGCAAACAAAGTGTATGTGTATGTGGAAAGGCAACGAGATGCTATACTATGTATTCTTTCCTATCAAAGAAAAAAAATTGCTAGCGGCGGCCAAATGCAAAAAGATGGTTCAACGGTGAAAGCGAACAGTGTATTTTTCTCTACTCTAGTGCTGGTGATGTAAGTGGTATTGTTTCTCGGATGATAATGTGGTGAAGTTCGAGAGCAATACGGTAATACGGGCAGATATGAGCGATGAAAAGATGCAAATAAAATAAATTCGTGAGAGAAATGAAATGGGAGTGTTGTAAAATGCTAAAATGGAGGGGAAAGATCAAAAGATGGTGCGAGGCAGCGTACTATATATATAAAGAAGGACGGGTGTGCCTTGGTTATGATATATGCAGGGAGACTATGTCTTTATGATTTTTATGATTTAAATTTTTTTTTGTAATAATGAACTCGTTGCAACAAATGAGTATCGCAGTTGTTCAAAATTGTTTGGAAAGTGGGGTATAGTTTTCGATACTGGATGTACTTTCGACTGTTGGAGACGAAAAAAAATATACCGGCAAAGAATGGGACTTTTGGATGCCTGTGCTGTGAAACAGATTGGGGCAGAGCAAAAAAATCGATAGTGCAATACTTAATTATCACAGACTCAGGTTAATAGCAAATATAGAATGCTGTAGTGTAGAGTGCAGTGAGCGTCGTAATTCATAAAATATGCGAGGGTTGTGGTGGGCGTAGCGTAGCGTAAGCTTGTCCTGTGGAGCAGCGAACAGCTGTTTTGGAAATATCGTTGATTCCTTGGGAACGATAGAGGATCAAAGCGGCGGGAAAGTATAGCAGATCACTATGTATGTTGTGAGTACTCAGCACTTCTTCTTCTCCTTCTTCTTCTGCTGTCGATCTACGCGAGCGCAATCTTCTTCGATGACGGACAGAGTGGAGAGAAAGAGCAATGGACAAGAACAAACGCACGAACGAACGAGGGAGAGGCACACTTACCAACGCAGCGACCGTATTACTTATAAATGATTTCCGCCCCTCCCTCTCCACCAGGACGCAAGAAAGAAAAGACGAGAGACGAAAGACGATACACCTTCCCACTACTGCAACGCATACTACACTACTGCACCGCGCACTACTGCGACGCTGGCTCACTCTTGCGCAATCGCCCGCTGAGCGTGCCCTCAGCGAAGGGACGCCTATTGCGAAATTCCACCCACTGCCGCTGTGCGATGCGGGCGGGCAGGCCACAGAGACAGAGACAGAGACAGGGCAAAGCGAGAGGCGGGCAGTGAGAGGCGGCGATCGGGGGAGGGCGAGCACGCCCCAAGGCGCGGGGGAGGGGGGCGCCCGCTGTGAATGTGCCGTGGGAAGGTGCTTGGGGCGCACTGGGCGAGGGCACTGGGGCGTATCAGGCCGGCGGGCTGCCTCGTTGGGGCAGGCAGAGCGAAAATTCCACTGTGACAGGAAAGGAAAGGGGCCAGCGAGGAGGATATGGAGAGCAAGTTCGCTCGGGGCGCTGTCTCCAACGCCCGGCCCGCGGGCCCGTCTGGGGAATGCTCAAGACGAGAAAACGGCCCCTACAACAATGTGTATTTTTAAAATATAATAACGTATGACAATATAATACAGGAGAATCAACGGGCCAGAAAACTATGAGGGCCAGCGCAAATTTGCGCCGGCAGAGAGATAGCAGCAGGGGGGAATGGGGGAGCAGAAAGAGGGAGGGAGGGCGTGCATTCCTGCGGCGGTTTCTCCGGGGCCCGGGGGAGCACAGCGCAGTGGAGCAGTGACCTCTGCCCGACGCTGGATGAGGACAACGGGCAACAGCGGCGATAGGGCAGTGGAGATAGCTGTGCGCTGCGGCCGCGTCTGTGCCGCCACCGGATTGCCCCATCCAGCAGCAACAGCGCTGCAGATTTTTTCTTCTTTCTTCTTCTCCCGGGGGCGCACACAGACAAGCGCGCAGGGAGCTGTCCAGCCCCAATTGCACTGGGCGCTGTTCCATTTGCAGTGGGCGCTGCTCCAATAGCGGTGGGCGCTGGTCCAATTACAATGAGGGCCTCCCTCTCGCCCTCTCGCTCACAACTTCCCCACCCACGCGAAAAAGAAAAGCCCTGCACGTCTCGGGTGTGTGTGGCCCAGCACAATGAGTTTTCTTCTTAGGTCATCCGCATCCCGCCCAAGAGGGAGGGAGTGAGAGCCATCTGCACCGCACCGTGGTGTGATAGCCAGTACAATATGGAATTGGTGTATGTCTGTCTGCAGTGTCTTGTGTTGGCTGTATGTTGGACTGTCTGCTGGCTATTGTCTGCTGCATGTTGTCTTTTGCTTGCTCTTTTTTTCATGTGCCGGGATCATCCCTGGCCACCTCGGCGGGTAACGTTGCATTCCCGGGACAGGGAGGGTGTGATATGCTACACTATAGTATACTACACTACGCTATCAGGACATTGCTACGCACGGGCAGATCTGCACCAGAGGGCCAGGTCTCTGTGCTTTGTCTTGATGGTGCCTCTTTGTTGGGGATTGTACCTCTGATAATGCCCTCCTCCTACAATGCCCCCCGGCAACAAAGCTTTGCCGCTTGCAGACATGTACATAACGCGAAAGGTCAGTGCCCCTATTCTCGCGTATTGTGCACAGTGTATAAATAAATAAACAAGGTGGAAGTAGAGGAGAGGAGAGGAGAGGAGAGGTGAGGAGATAGGCGGCTACGCCTGAGAACGCACTATCTATTGTGGCTCAGTGCTATAGCCAGGTATGTACACGGGTATACGGCGCGTACCCGTCCCCATTCGATACAGAGGGGAGTAGCAAGAGGGTGTGGCGCGTTAGGTCAATTGCCACTGCAATGGATCATCGCTGTTTATTTTTACACCGATCAGCGTTTGTAGTACTACTAGCATTCGTAGTACATCTAAATATAGTGGGGTGCCTAGCCCGCATTCCAGGCGGACTATCCCCGGGGCGCCGCACGACCGCATTGCACAAGGGCATTACCCAACACGCATCGCTCCCGATGTTCAGCCATTTCCCCTTCCGGAGCGTTACCGCATCCGGGAATAAGTGCACGGCTGCAGGCTGCCATTTCCCGATGCGGTAATCGCTCGCGCGGGCGCCGCCCTCTACTTTCAGCGCCCACTGCCCACCGCCGAGAAAACGGGGCGCAAGGCATCGCGGGCCGGGAATCCAGATTCGCGGGTCTGGCCAGCGGGAAACACTCTGGCCCTCAGATAGCCCGCGTATTGTGCTACTGCTACTGCTATTGCTATTGCTATTGTTCCAGGTGACTCTCCCCCCAAACGCGTAATGCGTTCGGGTATATATATCGGCGGCACAATGGTGCAGCTCCCTCGCTCGCAAGCGGACAATGAGCATGCCCGCGCTGTGGTGAGTCACGGAAGGCCCGGATCTTTCCGCGATAAGGAGGATTGGTGGGGAGATTAACTGGAATAACCTCCGTTACTGCGGGCAGGTCCCTCTTGAGGTTTTTTTGGGGTTCGTTTTCCCTGCCATTCGTCCCAGGAGCCAAGAGAATTGGACCCGGGCGCGACGTATTTGCTGCTTGTGTATTTGCGTATTTGGGTTTTGTTTGTCTTGAGATAGGGCAGGGCCTGTGCACTGGGTGTTGCTTTCCCGCCTTATTATCTCGTAATCTAGAATTTCTGTAGGCACGCACAACAATACGGTGTGGGCATGGTTGATGAAGGGCAAACTCGTATGACTTTTTTTGCTTTTCCCACCAAGACTACGTTAAAATCGGATTTCCTGCAACTTGCCGACAATATGGAAGGCAACGGCTGCAAGTACGCACAAGAATCCGTTGAGTGGACTAGACTTCGCGCCTTCTCAGAGCGTAGCACTGGGTTATCTAGCTTGTTTTTGCCTAGCACTGGGTTATCCAGCTTGTTTTTGCCTTTTGCGTACTGCAGGGATTTGCCTCCCGTCCCTCTGCGCGCTGGAAGTGGAGTTCACTTTTATCGGCCCATCCTACTCTGGCAGGCGCCGCTTAGCAACACCCTCCCGAACGTGGGAAGTAGGGGCGGTATGTTGCACCGGACTATTGTCTCCATCTCGTTTGAGACTGTAGAATGCCTAAAGTTGTTTTTTCTCCCAGCCATCGTATATGAACTGTGGCTGCTGCAGATTTACCCCTTTCGGATATTTAAATAGTTGCCCCATGGCGATAGCAGCTGTACACCCTGCTCCCCCCTCGCCTTAGAGAGGGATTCCCGCGGAATTGGGTGCGGGCCCCGGTTATATCCGATATATTTAACCCGCCCCTACTAGGGATGCGCGGTTATCCGCAATGGTCCGGGACCGTGCCCGCTGCTAGGTGCTACAATCCTTGCAATGCCGCTTGGGGGTGCTCGGAGACTGCTTTGGGTGCTGTGGTGTATCGTTGTGTGGGGCGACGGCTAATCTGAGTTTACTGCTTTGGGCTGCCATGTGCGCGGCAAGTGGTGCGCACCGGGGCTGTTCGTGGCTGCAGGTGCATACTGGTCTACTTCACAAGGGGTGGTTGTGTGTGATGATAAGAACATGGTCCAGCCATGATGGTTAGAACACAACATGAGGACGGTGATAAAGGTGTGGCCTGGGCGTGATGTCTCTTCATGTGGGAGTATCCCGGCGTAAGGTTATTGGGAATCGACTCACGCGCACGACGAAATGTTTCGATGTCGATATCCAGGGTCAATTGGTTGACCACTTTGCTAATTTTGATTTGGAATGGCGACATTGGGATTCGAATTGCGTCCGCAACGAAATATTTTGGTTTGTCAACGTTTGATTCGGAGTGCCGCGTCGAGTTTGCTTGGGCAAAGTGGTGGTGTTGGTTTTGGGATTAGCATTTACAGAGGGTGGTGGTTATGTGTGAAAGAGTGTGGGTACTTACAGCACCATCAGCAGCATTACGACCGTGGCCCGATTGAACCATAATTAAATCCTACAAACATGAAAGGGTCAAATGCATGCTTACTTGCCTGGTTTTGGGAGGTGTGGAGTATATTCCAGACAATATTTTAAAGAGAACGATGTATTAATACCCTAATTTGCGACTCATATATCACAGAGTTATAATGGTATAATTCTCTGCTCCCTCACACCTTAGAACAATAACGAGATCAAGCATATTTACCAGCTATGACGCAGCGAGAATTGCATGGTTTTCATTGCAATTACTGATTAGCACCGGTCTAACATCAACATAATACCCAGGTACCAACTAAGAGACCATCCCAAGGGTACTGCTAATGCGCCGTAGAAACCATGGTTAATAACTCTCTTATACTTCTTGCAATATCTTGCAATATCTTGTGACATATCGTACGTAGTGATTTTCACTCCGAAGAGCTCTTCCGTCTTCGCTGCGTCCCGCGCTCCCGCGGACAAACCGGCGAACCAGGGCAGAGCTCGTAAGGGAAACACGGCAGGAGAGCTGCTTGGGTAGAGGCCGAGGCATAAGAATATTGTAAACAGGGGAGCCAAGCCTCTTTCCAGATTTTACTTCATCAAGTAAGGTCAAAACACGCCTGTATAATTGCGACTCACTTGCAAACCATAGACAGAATGCTTAGAAACAGCGCTCTGCTCAGGACTTCTCTGAGGGGGCTCTCTTCAGCAAAGACGCTAAGAAACGTCAATGCTGCAGAGATCAGCTTCGATTACAAGGAGAACGACACCAATCTGGAGAAGCAAGCAAAGAAGGATGATGAGCGCCCAAGGGTGCACCCAGTGTCAGCACTAGGAATCACCCTGAACCAGGAACTCAAGGATAATAAGGATATCGGCGATGTCTATACCAAGTTTAACGAAGGAGTGGCCAAGCTCAAAACTGCTAAGAACGGTGAGGAAAGACTACAGAATTCATACGGTTTGACCAGCGTGATATCTAGGATGCTTCAGACATCTATTGCGGATAAGGAATCCAAGGTTGACCCTTACGAAATCCTCAACAACATTTGCGACTCCCATTTGGCCAGGTCTCAGCACTTCTTGATAGTGATGAAGTATTTCCTATCAAGCAAGTTGCCTCAGGATGTTATGAGTCTGTGGATTAAGTATCTCGGTCTGATTACTGAGAACCCTAGCATCGCACTACCTTACCGTGGGAGAAACACACACAAGGATATATTGGCAATCACAACAGTTGCGTACTTACTCCTTCCAAACAACACTCCTGACATCAATGTTCTAAATCAGATTCTCCAGGCCAAGGGTGCGAATGACGCTTCCAGCGCTTTAACCTCTTTTGACAACTCCATCCCAATAACTCTGATCAGACCAACCATCTTTCAGATGGTTAACAAGAAGGACATTCCAACGGCCTTGAAGAATTCTGATAATTTGCTCTTCCAGTATATCTCGCAGAATAAGGACTGGTTCAAGAGGGAGCTTTCCGAGGGAACTGACCTGAAGGTAACAGCGAACTACTATGATATCTACAAGGGTTCTATTGCAGCCGTTTCTGAATCAGCGCCAGATGTCGGAATAGTCACTAAGTTCATGGAGTCTTTTGTCTCTCTGAACCGTCCTAACGTGGCCGTAAAGGTCTACAATGATTTCAAGCCATCATTTAAGGACAATGTTGAGGATATGGCGCTTCTAAATGACGAATTGTTGGTGATCGTTGCTCATTTGCAATCTAATTCGAACATCTACAGAGCAACCAGAATTCAGGCTATTTGGAACTCTCTCATTACTGCGAACGAACCCATTGCACCACATTCTTATGTCAAGCTGTTTGACGCACTACTTGTGACGAAGAACATTGATGAGGTGGAAAGCACCTGGGAAAATGAGGTTCCTGCTGCACTAAAGAAGAACCAGGACATACTGGAGGCCTACCTAAATGCTGTCCTTCGTCTAGGAAGATTTAAGCCACAGGAGAAGGCACTAGCAATGTTGCCAACAAATATTCGCAGCAGTGAGTTGATTAACGCTGTTCTCCTAAAGGTGCTCGCTGAGCCGGAATTTAAGCTTGACAAATTCTCCAAGATTTTGGACAAGTATTACGGTTCCCCTGGCTCCAATGATGACCAGATAAAACGCCTGCCAAACCACGAGGCACTGGCTATTAAGATGTTCGGTAACTACGTTGGCTCCACCGACAGGCCAAATTTCAAATTTTTGAACTCAGTTGGCATTAACCCAAGATCTGACTTCCTAAGACAGCAGCGTATTGTCGACGACTTTATCAGCATCTCCCCAAGTATCGAGCCCATCCGTGCCCTCTTTGCAGAGATCAGAGAGCCTATTAATTCTAAGAAGTATAAGCAGGCTATAGATGCTGAGTTTGCGAAACGTGATGGGTCTGCCGCAGACGCGGAGGCGCTTTTCAGAGAGTATCTCGACAGGAGCGCGAACGTTGGAGGTAGCAAATCTGAGATTAAAGCGCAATTTATCAGGGGTCTTATTGACTCTATGATTGTCGGGTTTTGTAACATCTCTGTGAGAGAGCGGAGTTTGAGATATATGACAAAAATCCACGAGTACTACTCGCTGATGGGTGAGATCAACTCCCATGCTGCCAATACCACAGACGTGGCGATGCTACATACCTACGCGACGCTTGTCCGCATCCAGAAGGAAAAGATTAATGAGCCAGAAAAGAAATACATCACCGAGTTCCTATCTGCCCTCGAGAAGCGTAAGTTCTATGCCAACCAGGGAGAACTGAGAACTCTGAAGTTTGAGGGTATCAGCGTCCCAGAGTCCCTGCTCAAGAAGAGAGCTAGCAAGGCTAAGAAGACTGAGAAGACAGAGGAGACGCCCGCGACGGAGGCATCTGGAGCTCCCCAGGAGGCCGCCTAGGGATTAGATTTTATTCATATCACATGTAAATAAAAACAACCTAAATGAGACGTATTGTATATATATATTATCAGATAGTAACCGCATATGCGTTCAAACGACAGCAAACACAACCCACTGGAGGGCAAGCCTGCACAAACCGCTCTTGTGCCAGACGCCGCGTTGTGGGGTTGTGTGGGGTTCGTTTGACAGCGCCGTATTTTTTTTTCAGCTGGCACCGCGGCGGCCGGTGTTGATTTTCTGCACGCCGTTTACCATTGTACAGTTAGGAGATGCTGTGTTGATTGGGTTCTTGCGGGAGGAGAAGTTGCCAGTGACCGTCTTATAGGGTATCTACTGAGGTTACACCAGACCGGAAGAACGCATTCACCGATTTTTGGAGCGGAAAGTGCGTAGGATCAGGAGAAGAATTACGTCAGAGCGAGAAAAGAGCTTGACTAACCTGTCAACACACAAGTTTTAACACCGCAAATCCCAAGTGTTGCTAATTCATAAACATACTTCCAGGTATACAGCAAAAGGAAGTTGCACATTCTATTGGCGGAGCATTTCACACTATTTGCATATACATTGTGTCGTCATTAACAACTTCAGCAGATTATAACCGCATCACCATCAACTATTCCTACATATCTGAATTCCAATTCACATGACAAGTTTAGAGACAAGCCCCACAAAGGATGACTCCAAGAGAGAGACAGTAGAGGTGCCTCGTGCCGAGAGTATCATAGAAAGGGAACTCGTTAGACAGGACATCAAGGCATCTAACCAAGCAACGATTAAACTTGTTGGGTTGGACATCAAAACAATCACTAGCGATGATATACAGCTGATACAGAACGTCGAGCGGTTATCGCTCAGACAAAACCAACTTGTGGCCCTCCCCAAGTGTTTTGGGAACCTGCGAAACCTGCGATACTTGGACCTCAATACGAACAATTTCCGCGATATACCGCACATTCTCCAACAGTGCCCGCAGCTGGAAATATTGGATCTGTCGAGTAATAAAATCAAAACGTTGCCACTAGAGGTTTCTCAGTACTGGAGCCAGAACCTCAAAGTGCTCTCGTTGAAGAACAACAGGTTGAGCTCCATCTTCGACCTGCGCATAGTACTGGCTCTCGGTAAGCTGAATGTCCTGGAAATTGAAGGTAATAATATTCCCAACGAAGAACTAGAAATGGTTCAGTCATATACCCCGGTTACTGTCACGATACCGAAGGATGAGTACTGGGCTTTCGCGCTACGCAGGTTTTTCGAAGACCATCCTGAACAAGTACTGCGGCCATCTGTGTCCAACAACACCTCGCACGACTCTACCTCAAAGATGTCTCGTGCATCGAAGAGAATGGGGTTCATAAATACAGCGAGGAGTGGATCGATACCGTCAGCCCACCAACATTCACCCAAGAATTCAAACAACGATATACCAAAGGTATCTCATAATAACGTGGAGAATGCGCAGAGCATACGAAGAGCTCATCATAACAACACAAGTGATATTACACCAGGCAATGTCAGTAATGTAAGTTCAACCCCAACAGCAGTATTGTCCAGTGCAAGTGCCTCAGGTACACCCGGAAGCGCAAGCAGTCAGAATTCGCATCACATTAGTCATTCGCCTAGCATATCTCATAATACCCCAGGTTCCGGAACAGAGTTGTACAACCACACAAAGTACAATGATTATTTCAAGAGACTTTCGATCTTGCCAGAAGAGACTGTTGTTAGTGAGGAATCGCCTATATCACAGGCCGAGTTGGTTGCCGCCTGTAGGAAACTGTTGTTTGCATTTACTGAGTGCCAGCAGGCTATACGAAAAATTGCATCATTCTGTAAGGAGAAGTCAATCGCCGTGAGTGTTGTGTCCCTGCTGTATTCTGTTCGTAGTCACATTGACAATCTGGTGGAGATCCTCGAACAGATGGAAAGTAAGGAGTCTGTGAGTGAACAGGGTCTCATCAAGCTCTGTATTACAATTATCTCCAACTTCAAGCAGATCATCACACTTGTGAGAAAGAACTTTACTGTATTCTTCGAGGAAGACGACCTCTGTTTTATCAGGATGTTCTACATGACGCTAATGTGTTCCTACAGTGAAATATACAATGCATGGAGTTTTATCAGTCCTGAATTCCATGTAATGAACACTGCGGTGCAAAAGAAGCGTTCCATTGCTAAGGAATCGTCAGCTTTATCCTTCACAGCTTCCTCGGCGCTAAGAAATGTTGTTTCTGAGTCCAAGAAAAACGAAGAGAAGAATCCATTTGAACAGAACTTATCTGGATACAACAATGCTAAACATGCCACAAGAGTGCGTGGTAACACCCTTCAAGGTATGATCAACGCTGGTCTCCCTGCCACATTGGTACATTCCAACTCGTCCAACAGTGACACCTCATTCAATGGTAATCCGATTAGCGAACCCATGTCCGCAGCCAGTGATCACTCTACGAGCTCTCTAAAGATGAGCACACCGAACCATGTGGCTCATGCCACATTGCATAATGAGAACGTGTCGAGAGAGCTTTCTCGCGACGGCTCGCCAAGTTCTGTGCATAACACGCACGGACAAGAGATGTTAAGAAGCAAGTCTGTTAGTAAATTGCAACGGTCTGAGAGTGCCATGGAAAGGGAGAGGTTGACCTCGTCGCCCTCGGCAAATGGTATTATGCGTTCTACGTCTGTTAACTCCCAACAAATCTCCAAGTTGGGTACTGATGGCCGCAATGAGCCCATGCCTGAGCTCGTTGACAGTATGCCTAATATGAGACGGGGAAGTTCGCTTGCAGCGAGCAGTCTCCCTACGAGCAGAAACAACAGCGTTCAAGGCGGTCCATCCGACAATGAGATTCCACAAGTCCATCGTTCGGAGAGCGGTAGCAAGTCTGAGGACGGTGAGAACAGAAATGTTATCACGAGTATCCAGGAGGAAACTGGAGCTGACGAAGCTGAACAAAACATCGATCGTCAACTGTATGAGATGCTCATTAACGTTACGCGGATGGTGAGTGTTGTGTACAACCAGCTGACAAATGAGATATCGCGTATTGCGATGGCGAGTACGACTGGCCAGCAGAAACTCACTGATGAACTGCTTACCCGTATCCGTGGCTTGACGGACACTTGCTGCCAGGCACTGGACCTGTCCAAGACGTTGAACGAGCGGTTGCAACTACTTGTAAGTGACGACCCGGCCATTGTCGAGCCGTACCTGAGCGACGGTGAGAAGCTCGTGACGTGGGAGAAGATCAATGCATTTTTGAAATCGATCATTTCCATTCTGGGAAGCACCAAGAGTGTGATGACGGACCTGCCTAACCTGAACGAGATCCGTCCTCACCTGGCATCCCTCGCAAAGATCACCAAGGATGTGACGGTTATACTGGATCTGAGTTCGTACAAGGCTGTTTCTGTGACGGCGGTGCAGCTACAAAAGCAGCAGCAGATGCAGCAACAACAACAGATGCAACAGCAGCAGCAGCAGCAGCAATTGCAACAAGCACAAGTCCAGATCAACAGCCACACGCACGTTCCATTGCTGACGCCGCAGCCTCTCGCTAACAACGTGCAGAGCAGCTATCCATTCGAGCAGAACCAGTGAGGTCTGTGGTATGTAAATCATGTACAGGGATTCAAACGTGACGCTACGCCTTCGTGTGTCCATTCATAAATGCATCGATGATATATTCATAGTGTAAATGTTACATAAGTATGATGGTGCCTCCTCTAGAGGCCCCCGCGCTCTCAACACGAGCAGGCGTCGAGGCTGTGCTCGTATATCTTGCTGAGCTCGAAGTGGTACCCGTGGACACCGTTGTGTTCGAAGTATGCGGGGAGGCGCATGCGAGTGCGCTCCGCGATGCCAACGAACCTGATCTTGTCGGTGCCGTTGAGCCGTATGGCATTGTTGTTGGCACCTGAGATGAGGGCGCGGAAGACGCGGTCGAGGATGAAGAAGAGTTTGAATAGCTTGGGGATGGTCTCGCCACCGTTGTGAGTCTCGTCGACGAGTGCGTCGTCTGAGATGGGGAACTTCTCGACGTAGTCGAGGAGGTCGTCGGCGATGCGGATGAGGAAAGAGGCCTGGCCGAAATCTGCGGCGCTCTTTGGGGCGGCAGTTGTTCCGTGGCCGACCTCTGGCTCCTCGGGGACCTCTGGGAGAGGTTGCTGGAGCAGGTGGTCTGTGTGGGGCGTGCCGTCGATGGAGTACCATATGAAGTCGACGAGTGCCTTGATGTCGTGGAGGAGCTCGATGAGGGAAGGGTAGCCCTTCTCTGGGCTGAGTCCACGGGACTGGACGAACTTGCGCTGTATCTCCATGAGCCTAGAGTCTACGTAGCTGACGAAGCGGGACTGCTGCGGCATGGAGAGTCTTCTGCTGCGTGGTTGGAGCGGGTGGTCGGCATTGCTGTCTTCTGCAGCTTTCAGGATGTTGTGGGAGGGGGAGAATGGGGAGGTAAAGTCCACGCGGGGCTGGTAGTCGTGGGCATTGTCGAATACCGGTGCGGGGGACGCCTCGAGGGTGCGTTTCTTTGGGTTGAGGGGGGAGAGAGTGTGTTCCTGCTCTTGCTGGGTGTTCAAAGCGCGGAGGTCCGGGACAGAGGGGGAATCGTCGATGCCTGGGTCGAGGTCCAGGTCTAGGATATCCGCGTCATCAAGTTCTGCGAGGGCGTCGAGGTCGTTCTGGGCGTCGGGGCCGGCGTGTAGGGGTGTGTTTGGTTCGGACATAGTGCAGCGAGCGAAGCGAGCGGTGTGTGTGTGTGTGTGTGTGTGTGTGTGGGTGTGTGTGGTGAAGTGTTCGAATACACTTTAACACATGAACAGAGAGCACCTGTGCAAACTACCCTTGTAATATGTGTATCGTCCCCTTCCCCCATCCCTTGTCGCCCCACGCGCCGTTTTTCCGAGGGCGGCGGCTGTGCCCGAAGCGGTGGTGTAGAAGGTATATCGATGGTATATATGTACTATAATGTTTAGGTGTAACGAAGATGTCGATGATTGACGTGTGGACTTCTGTGTGTATCTTACAATTGCACCTTGAATGCGGAAAGTTGACAGTGCTCTGCGTTCCTGACAAGAGTCCGGGAGACTTGGGGTGGCACAGCGATGGTGTGTCAAGAGGTGCCATGTGCACAGGCCGCTGGCAACACGATGTAGCACTGGGGAGAATATAGAAAACTTCTATTGGGTGATAGTGTATACGGTGGTACTTAAATGAAGCAATGCTTATATACGGTGGTACTTACATGTAGCAATGTTTATATACAGTGGTATTTCTACGGCGGTGCGTCCCTGCAGTAGTAATTTCATGCGTAGTACTTCCAAGCGACCATACTCATATAGAGTGGTACATGTGAGCAGTGGCACGTCCATACAGTAATGCATTAGTGCAGCAGTTCCTCAAAACAGCGATACTTCCATGAAGTAGTATCATTCAGCGATAGTCAATCGTAGTAGTCTATAGCAATAGTCTGTTGCGATAGCACTTTCGGATAGTGATACATGTACGTAGTGGTACTTGTGTGTAGCACACTTCTATGCAGTAGAACTTCTATAAAGTAGAACTTTTTTACAGTAGCACTTGTGTACAGCGATAGTTGCGTTCGGTGGCACTTATACACACCAACAGTCCATATTATGATTGTCCATCCAGTAATGGACTATAGAAATTCGACGACAATAGCCTGTAGCAGCAGTCTATAATATTAGTTGTAGCAGTAGTCTATAATATTAGTTGCTACTGCAATAGTCCATGCGACAATACCTCTATGCAGTGAAACACGACCCCACCACTATTACAGGAACCGGCATATACCCCCACTACAGCAACACACAGGACAGGACAAAATGCTGTATATAACTCGTGCCAGCAGAGAGACTGCGTGGTGTTGCAACTCCACAGAGACAGTACCTACGCAACAGAAGGCACGAACAATAGAGGTTATAACTCGTGCATAATTCTAGTATAATATCTGCATGTATCCCTGCGTTATTCCCTATCACGGTTAGGCTGTGGGGACTACACAAGAAACGCAAAAATGCAGGAACAGGAGAGCCAAGATAATACGAAGGGCCGTGGCACTGGGATGCCCTCATACTCCAATTCCCGAAACACTCTCGTACTCCAATATCGAGATGTCCATACACTCCAATACACGTGAATAAGCACACAAGAAGTCTTAATGCAGCAAGAACACCCAGCAATACTCTAAGAAAGAAAAAGTAGTATTCACAATGAAGATCGCCTGGATAATACTTGCGCTAGCCGCCGACCTCTCACCCATTGAGGCGCCGTATTGTCCGCATCCAATGGACAACAGGAACTGTACCCCGCACGGGTATATAAGGGCAAAGCGGGAGACGACACAGGGTATACTCCACGGCATATACTCCACAGCACATACTCCACAGTGCACGGCGAACTGCAGAGAGCGCCCGGAGAGAGCATCGCAGAGAGTACACCGTACGAGATCCATCTCCCTCTCCACACACAGTACTCTGTCTCCTCGTGTGCTACTCGCTTCGCTCGTCGCACACTCGTCGCACACTCGACACAATGTCCCTCGGCTGGCTGGAACCCGCGGACACATACACCAGGGCAGCACTGCCCCGCCCCGCGGAGATACTCCCGCACACGCTCCTGCACATCGGCCGGGCACCCGCCGAGCCGTCATCCCCGATGCTCGGCAAAGGGAAGGGCGCAGCGAACATCCGTATGGGCGGGTTGCCAGGCGCTGGCGCGCCTGCGTACACTCCCACCCACCTCTCTCTCCCCTCCCCCGGCATCTCTGCGCTCCACTGCACGCTCTGGGGCGTGCGCTTCGACGCGCAGAGCGAGCCGCAGTGCTACGTGCGCGACGACGCGTCGCGCAACGGCACGCGGCTGAACGGCGCGCCCCTGCCGCGCGGCCTGCCGTGCCTTCTGAGCGGGGGGGATGTGCTCCAGCTGCCGGCGCCTGGATGCGCCAGCATCCAGGGGCGTCACCCTGATGTCACCGGTGACATCAGTGACATCACCCCTGACGCCACCGTGACAGCCCCCCGGTGGTTCCGGCTGCGGTTCAGGGGGGTGGCGGCCCCACAGACAGCCGCGCAGGGGCCGGAGGGCGACACCTCCTCGGCGGCTACACCCCCCTTCACCGCCCCCGCCCCCTGGCAGATCACGCCGCGGCTCATCGGCAGTGGAACGTTCGGACAGGTGCTGGTGTGCACGCGGGGTAATAGTCCCACCCGCTACGCCGTGAAGGTGGTGACCCGCCGCACGGGACACGCTCACCCCCAGACCGACGCGGAGCGCGAGGCGCGCATCCTGGCGTCCCTCACCCACCCCAACATCGTGGCCGTGCACTGCGTGCACGTCTGTGGGCCGCAGCTGCTGCTCTTCCAGGACCTGGTGTGCGGCGGGGACCTGTTCGCGTACCTCGCGCGCAGCGACCGCCTGGCCCCCTTGCCCGAATACGAGGCGCTCGTCGTGGTGTACCAGGTGCTGTGCGCGCTGCGGTACATGCACGCGCGGGGCGTGGTGCACCGCGACCTCAAGCTGGACAATGTGCTGTTGGCGGCTCCCGAGCCCTGCGCGCGCGTCGTGCTCGCCGACTTCGGCATTGCGCGGGAGCTCGCCTCTCCGCAGCAGCGCATGCACACGGTCGTTGGTACGCCGGAGTACTGTGCCCCCGAGGTGGGGTTTGGCAGAGTGCGGGGTAACTGCGACCTGCGGTCGCAGTACTCCACTTTTTCTCGCCTCGCTACCGCTGAACAAGTCTCGCGCTACGGGTACTCCCGCAAGTGCGACCTGTGGTCCCTCGGCGTGCTCACGCACATCGTGCTCACGGGCGTCTCGCCCTTCTACGGCGACGGCGTGCAGGAAGGAATGGTGCAGCGCGCAGCCAGGGGCAAGTTGGAGATGCACGGGAGTGCCTGGGAGGGCGTGAGTGCGGATGCCAGGGGGTTTGTCGCGGGGTTGTTGGAGGTGAGTGAGGAGCAGCGGTGCGATGCCCAGGGGGCGATGCGGTTGCGGTGGGTGCACGGGCATCGTGGGGTGCTGCGCAGGGTGTATAGCAAGATAGTGGGGGGTGGTGATATGTAGCTATGTAAAGGGAGAGTGAAGTGAACGAATCAACAGGTGTGTATGTGCAGCGAGCGGTGGGTGTGGGTGTGTGTGTGTGTGATAGAGTGAGGTGTGAATGGGTGAGAGTTAGTGGGGGTGAGAGTTAGTGGGGGTGTTAGCGTTGGTGTGTGGGGGGGTGAGAGAGAATGGGGTGTGAGTAGACGTTCGAGGGGCTAAGCGCCGAGGTGACCGGGTGTTTGAATGTGCATGGTGATGTGTCTGGATGGGTGTGGGTGTGTGAGTGGGGTGCACGTTTGTCGGGGTGTTAGTGTAGGTGTGAATGGGGGGTGAGTGGGGGTGAGAGAGTGGGGGTGAGTAGGTGTTCGAGGTGCTAAGCGCCGAAGTGTGTATAAGGCGGTAAGCGCCGAGGTATGTCTGAGTCCCTTAGTGCCAAGAGTGTACATGAGGGATGTAAGTGAGATGTGGATGAGAGTGGAGATATGTGGGATGTGTGGTGTGTCTGTGAGGAGGGGGGGGATGTGAGTGTTTGAGGTGTGTAGCACCGCGGGTGTAAGTGGGTATCTTGGGTGTGGTATGTTAGTAGGGGTATAAGTGGAATATGGGTGTGGTGTGTGCAAGGGGTGTGCAGGTTCGGGTCATTTAGCGCCGAGGGTATGTCTGAAGTGCTAAGCGCCGAGGTGCGTATGAGGTGCTAAGCGCCGAGGTACGTATGAGGCGATAAACGCCGAGGTGCGCATGAGGTACTAAGCAGCAAGACTACGTCTAAATCTATTAGTTCCCAGGGTGTAAATTGGGGTGTAAGTGGGGTGTACATTAGATCTGCGTGTTCGAGGTGCACATGAAGCGATAAGCGCCGAGGTGTGAGTGAGATAGTGAGAGTGAGAGGGAAAGGAAGAATGAGGGTGAAAATTACCGTGTGAATTGGGGTGAGAAGTTGGTGAGAATGGGTGTAGGGTATGTGTATCTGGTAATGAGATCATGATGCGGTGGATGCGTGTTTGGTAATGGCGATCATGATGGGTGGGTGTGACGAGGTGGGTACGAGTGGGTACGT
>BTGD01000002.1:0-83277 GCA_037102785.1 Maudiozyma humilis | reverse complement strand
GCCGAGACCATACATTCACATTCAGAAGCACACGAACCCAGCCACCCACACATGAGCCACATTTCCAAACGGT
Organism: Maudiozyma humilis; assembly: GCA_037102785.1. Classification (NCBI taxonomy): domain Eukaryota; kingdom Fungi; phylum Ascomycota; class Saccharomycetes; order Saccharomycetales; family Saccharomycetaceae; genus Maudiozyma; species Maudiozyma humilis. Next base: position 83,204 of record BTGD01000002.1, on the reverse strand, counting down.
TTGTCACATCGGGACTCGAGAAATCTCTGTACGATGCCTTCGTTAAAGAGACCCGTTCCCTCAACAAATCGGTCAAGCTGTACAACCCAAATGGTGTGCCCCTGCCAGAACAACAACATATTCACTCCATAACAGACAAATGGGTCAATGACGCCATCAACAAGAAGCCAGAGGCGGGAAAACCCAGAGCTGTCACACTGCAGTACCCACTCATTCTTAAGACACTGCAGCAACTGCGGACTAGTAACAACACGGGACTGTATTTCAGGCTGCTGAAACGGCTCACTTCAGCAAAGATCGAATGGGTAACCACAAAGTACGAAATAACGCCAAAATACAAACAGATCGATGGAGTACCCATTGAATTCTACCACGAACTAGCAAACATGCTTTACAAGATATCCATGGGACTGAAATACCACAGGAATCAAACAGAGATCAACGCCTTAGCAACGTTTACTTTACATGTCATGCAAGGCTACATGAAAGTGCACACGAAGACGAACAAGAAGCATTCGGTCAAGTTCTGGGGTAGGACTATCCCTGTGCTTCTGAAAACAAAGTCAGGAGCGTTTCACGCCAAGATACTGGAGTTACTCGATGAGATGAACCGAAAGAAAATGGAATCAAAAACACTCATTATGCTAAGGGATTACACTAACTTGACAGCTTACACGGAAACTGAGCAATATTTGAATGTGGAAGACTACATTTCGCAGATGCGCAAGTTACGTCAGACGCCAAAGGAGAAGGAATCATTTGACCAATTATTTCAACCGCTATTTTCAAAGATTCTTCAACGGTATCTGCTGTGCGACATGATAGAAGCTTACGAGACATTAGTGCAGAAGATTTTATCAGATTTTCCGGTGACTTTGTCGGAGCATGACATATCAATAATCGATCAGATATGTGAGAGAAGAGGCCTGGTACCCTTATCGGAATCTCTGGGCTTGCCAGTAAATGACGATGACTGCAAAATAAATGCACTGCGCAGATCAGTGGCCAATGGCGAAGTGACATTCCGTGAATTCTTAAACAAATTAGTGAAGGAAAATATAAACCCATATGACAAGCAAGATGCTAATAAGTTGGACTTCGCCATATTCAAAGTAGAGGGAGATAAGAGAACAAAACAGGAATCCTGGAGGAAAGAAATACCAGATATAAAAAGTGATTTGGAAGCTGCAAATGCTTCTGATGAAATAAAGAAATTCTTCTTAAACACATTGATGCAGAACTTTGTGAGTGGCGGTTACATATTATTCAACATAATGTTGTTGATGGAAATATACTCAAAAAAAGATTTTTCAATTCCATTATCCCAGTGCGAGATGGAAACATCTCGACATTCTACCGGATACCATCCACTTTTTCAGATGATCGAGTGTAATCTTCCAACCATCATGACATCATTGGATTTGTTTTACCACTTACTGGATCTACACGTTGCTGGAAGATATAACTTCTTGCCACAGGACTTCAATAACCTTCTTAAGACGAGCACAAGGTTAAAGGACGACATACTATTCAAAGTCTACTTCCTCCATTTTATCAGATTATTAGGACACACGTTTTATAACAAAACGACAGGCAAATTGACACTTCCAAAAAATATTACATGGATACTTGATGATAGTTGCCCATGCAAGATTAATTCTGAAAATATAGAACAGTTAGAGAATCTGTATGCCGAAGGAGGTGGGGAGGCTCTGAATGACACCGAATTAACAAAATTGGGGAACATCTTTGCAGGTGATTATTCAAAAATACTAGAAATATCCTTACAAGAGCAGAAGGAGTTGCTGGAACACAAAATCGAAATTATTCTTAAGGACCCACTGAATACTCCTGAAAATTATTCTAGGTCGGAGGATATTCGCAGCAGACGAAAACTGAGTAAACTTCTACAATTATGCGAAGGAGGGGATAAGAAGTAAAGTTAGAAGAACTATATATTTTTGTAAATAGACGCATTTATAAACCTTAGACCATATTCCCAAGTGAATCAGTAAAGTACAGATTTGATCAAGAATATTTGTTTTAGATCAGCCGTGCTATCAAGATATATTCATAGGCATTCAAGTTAGTGAAGGGGATAACATAATATAAATAAAATAGCTCCAAACAATAAATATCAATAGTGGCAATATATGTTTCAGAAGTAGAAAATATATCTAATTTGTCAGTGCATGCTCGGTTGAAGGTTTAAATATCTATATAATAATTCGTTGGCTCCAAGGGTTCCTCAAAGATAGAAGAACGCGTTAGAGGAGTTAGCCTATTGATATCACCTTGCTTACCACACTCAAGGTATATCTGAACCAAGCCTCGAATAATCATTGTTCTCATGGGTATGTTATCAGAATTCCCAAGTCTTCCCATCACACCAACTAATTCAGATATAATTCTATTAACATAATCGAAAATAATATTATCCTCAGTTACTGTGATGAATGCCGCTGCTAGATGTGGTAAAAATCTCACAATCGTCGACCTTAAGATTTCCGATCCCTTAAGGATCAAAAGATTGTGAATCTTTGCTAGAATGCCGTCCCAATTGGAAGTATGCAAATGGACTCTTGTAGAAATCACTCTGCTTATGAAATTTAACAATGTAACTGTATCTTTCACGGAATTTGATGTCCCTGATTCTTTCTTTTCCTGAACGATCACAGATGCAGATGGAATCGCAATGACTAGTTCATGAAATATTTTAACTTGGTCATCTATCGATTCTGACTTTCCTCTATACCATTCCACAAAAGAGTCTACAGCCATCTGAATTTGGGCGTCAGTAGAATGGATTGCACCAGCTCTAAGGGCAAAGTGTTTCCAGTAAGTAACATTACTCTCCTTCAACTTTAGAATCGACAAATTACACTGACCGAGGTAGAGATCTTTCATTTTGAGAATTTTAAGATCATGGCAGCTATCCTGTTGATCAATTTCAACTTTCTTAAAGACCTCTTGTTGTAATATACCCAAACACACATTACTTATTTCTTGTGATGGCTCTGCAAGAAGGAAAAGTATTTCAAGGCAAAGTCCGTGACGCTCCTTATCATCGAATCTGCCAATATGTTTCTGTAGTAATAGACATGCCTGGTACCGTACCAATCTCCCCACATCACCCTGGTCGGTAATTGTGTGGTCTTGCAAGAAAAATCTCAACAATTCTGTGAATTTAGAACTCAAAGAACACGATTCATCAGAAAAAATCTTACTAATAATATCACCTGTTTTATCGTTATTGATTGTGCTGAGTATAGCAGCCTTTGCCTGGCAGGTTAATGTCTCTCGATGAACATATATTTTACGAATGAAATCATTTGACTGAAGCATTGGAACCGAAGAACACACCAGTTCATTATTGAAATTGAGAAATCTGTTAAACAAATTCCAAAAGCGTACAACCGACGAATCACTGTCAAAGTACAATCTGTTATCGTTGTTGGAGATCATGTGTACAATGCTATTAAACACGCATGATATATCGAAGAACCAGTCGCTCGTTTCTTTAGTTGGTAACCCTCTCACAACCTTATCAAATAGAAAATCTATATTACGCATATCAAACAGAATCTGTCGTTCACCTGAATACATACAGAAGTTCCAGTAGGCTAATATTGTCAGATCCTTAAAATACTCCTCATTACCTCTGGAGGAATTGAAACGAGAGTTCCTGACATTTTCTCCAAGAACGTATAACTCAGTTTCATTGAGTCCTAGAGTAGCTTCCACATTCACACATAGATATAACAGCCTTGCATTGTCTAATGGCGAAACATTTTGGGTATTGTTAGTTTTAGCGATTAAATTGCTGACAATATCATTCACGTTATCTTTCTTTGAATTATTCAAGAAGGTACCAATAGTGTTGATTGACAATTTTACCATTTTCAGGTCCAAATTCTTCATTATGTTAAATTCAACGAACCATTGTAGCACATCTGAGAGCCATCGTTCATTATTTTCAAAAATTTCAGTCAACAAAGTCAAATTATCCCTATAGGATATGTTTAGATCGCTATATTTTAGCTCTAAAAGTTTCATAACAACAGTATTCTCTAGAATTAGACCAGGGTCGCTACCGAAAACGGAAATTCTTCCGAGGAATTCTTGAAGTGCAGCATTAGATGATTTTCTTACAATAAAATCCTTGTCAAACAATGAGTTGACTAAGAGTGGTACAAATATTTTTGGAAATATGGACTGGCATATATCGGAGTCCTTTCGTATTAACGACTGTAGCCTTCTATTTCTTACCAGAGACCAGCACACGAAATTTGCTGTATCTTTGATTTGATTACCTTTTTGAGATACAAGGTTCAGATGATTGACTACTTGGAAGTTGAACGCAATGGGCAATATATCTACGACAATTTTGCGGATGTATTTTGCAGGTAGGTAATTGATAACATGATCCATAAACTCTGCGATCAGAATGAGGTAACTGTGAAACTTATCCACATCCATATGGTCTCGATGGTTTATTAAGGCCAGTGTATCGGTAATGATACGTTCCGTAAGTTGGGCAGCTATAGCAACATCCATGTATGTAGCGATGATAGCCACAACCTTTTTGAACGAGTGAGCATGAGCATACCTAACTTCAGTGAACTGGGAATCTAAGTTTAACAGATACCAGGATATAATATGTTCCAACTCAGACCAATTTTCGTAGTAAAGTTCAACGTAAAAAAACTTTGGCATTATCTTTGTCATGCACAGCGCGAATTGTTCATCATCACTCACATCACCATTGCTCCACCGTATTTGTATCTCGCTGATGGTATACTCCAAATAGGTCTTGTTCTCATTTAAGAATGATGTATCGGCAGCAGCTAAATTGTTGCTAATGATCCTTTTTAAAAAGTAATTCAATGACAGCAACTGTGCTGTCGAGAGAGATTCTCCGATAGGAAGTTTAAGAAGAGATTTATTCTTGTAGCATACTTCTGCAATGATATTAGATACTAATCCAGAATATAAGTTATTCTTTGTGAACCCGCGTGTGTCCAGCAACTGAAGCACATGCTTGTCCACATTTCCCTTCTCAAAGTGGAACGGCGAGAGAAGAATCACATATAGCCACGACAACAGGAAGTAGTCTACGTACCATGAGTGGGATTCAACCTGCTGTAATGATTCTATAATCACATGAAGTATATCGAGATCCACCTTTAATAATGTCACAACTTTCTTCCAACCAAACACCTTATCAAAGGTGTAGTAAACTCTCGAGAAACAATCTAGAAGCCCATTTCCATCCAATGCTGGTTGTGTTAATAATTTTCCACTGGCATCAGTCAAAATAGTAACAAAGCCTGGCAGTACTCGTCCAAGGATTGACGAATCCTCTTCGAATTTCTCAATGTTGCCAATCAATCGTTGAGAGATGATGCCTATATCTTCTCCTTCTGTACATTTCTTCGATGTGATCAAAATGAGGTCATTCTTAATCTCGTGTGTAACATCCTGGGCAGATGCCATTCATGAATATTGGATTGCGACGTGTATAGCGGGATCTGCTTCTGTACTGCACTCACGGCGACTATACACGAAGGCGTCTTCTCTGTGTTATACGCCTGTTGTGAAATATAAACAGAGATCAGCAAAAAATCCGGGTTACCCTCCCTCTATAGTAATTCCCCAAAAAGGAAATATTAAAAGTATTGAAGGTCGATAGATGGAGAGAGGTAATACGCTTGTTGTTTTGCTATTACACATAAGGCAAACGTACACTACCATTAAATATCTGATGGTCTTACATGTAATATAAATTTCGAATTGTTTTGTTTATAAATGAAACTAGAATAAAGATGAAGCCCTACATCATCGTGGCCAGCGTCTCCCACAGCCAAGTACTGATCCAAGATAAATATGTTAGAATAGATACCAGGAATACTATAAAGTAGACCATATCATATTATTGTTGGTAAACATATAGACTCCAAATTGGTCAAGAGATAAATTCCGAATAGAGACACGTAGTTGACGGATACGTTCGCTAGGACAATGGGCGTAATATCTTTCAACCGTAGTCTGCGACTCCTGTATATCAGCTGGAAATTCTAAAACAACAGCTCTACCTCAACGGAAGTTACTAATAAAAACAATCTGATAATTCATTACGGTTGGTAGGGAAATGTGTTTGTTAAACTGGTCTTTGGAGTTGGTGGTTCTCTGAAGACAGTTTTCTCGTAAGGAGAGACATGTACCTTTTCGAAATAAAACCATCTGGGCATGAAAGACCGTTACTTCTCCATTAACAATATTTATTAGCTCCTCATTGAGGCTACAAGAGTGATGCCCTTCTTATCCTTACTGAACACATACGAGCGATAGGACCATATTGACGGTGGATCCAATCATACCTATTCTCGTAATGAGGTCCTAACATAATTAACCTTTCTACAACACCAGTCGCTGCCTTCTTATTAAGAGAATCATTCTCGAATCTATCCGACATTTCTTGGGAGCTTGTCTACACAAGTTAACAGCTGGGGTCAATGTTCCTTTGCAAAAACAGTTCAATTCTCTTTCCATCTTCCATGTAGTTTTCTTATGATTCCTTCGCCTCACCCAAAATACTCAGTGATGACTCGCAATGGTTTTGTAGCATTGAAGTGAGACAACGGCACTAAACCATCTTCGCTCTATTATTTACAAAACAAACATATCTACGTGATGCTTCTTTTACAAAGTCATCGTGGAGGATGTTTCACACCTTGAACACAAAACAGCTCATTCTAACGACACAATCGTTGGACCTTTTTTATAGTGCTATAAAACTTGCTCTTCGTAAATAACATTCAGATTGGTTACAGATTTTCCTGTATCCAATAACATTCATAACAACTTTGGCACGATGTCTCATTTCACGATCGAATAATCCACATGGGGAATATCCGAATAACCCTCCCCCAAACAAACTAGGAAATACCCGAGGTTCCGTAGAGGAAACGCGTCACCTAACGTCATTTCAGGCAAACAACAAGAAATGACCTAGTGAAACGAGGCAACGGCAATATCTGGCACATTTTTCAATTCCGACAACTCTTCCCTGCCTACACTTTACTCAGCCGCCCATTCCCATGTAGCCCAACGGTCCCAAAGCAAGAAAGTCCACCACCCAACACCCAATATGACGTAGTTTGTGATGAACCCCATCACTTATTTGTTAGCAACCCAAAGCAAGGCCTAGGCCCTCTGGCAATCCCCCCTCACACCTGCATGCTCCGTTAGTCCGGGACAACCCATGCACCACAAATAATGAGAAAGGGGGCGTGAACAGTTGGGGTAAACGTTATGTGGAGGGCCGGCCCGAGCGGCCCGCTCGGTCTTCCCCAGAAGGACGGCTGAGAAAAGGGATACCCTAACAATGAGGGGCTCGTTTTCTCGAAGTGACAGAGAAAAGGACGTAGGAATGCAATGGGTGACGCCGCCGCCACCCTCGACGGCCCATGACGCTCCCCCCTGCGGCCGTTGTCTCGGGCACTCACTATTTTTCTATGCAGCCCTGCATCGTGATTGCACTGAAGCACCCGTAGAACGACGACCCTTCTTTTGTCTGGGCGCGCGCGCGTGCAGCTGATAAGATAGCAACGGCCACTGCGCCGCGTATCTCCAAGAGATTAGATAGATAAGGCTGCGGCGATAGCGCGGAAGAACGATAACCCCGTACATACATGCATAATATAATCGCGAGTGACCCTAATAAACCAGGTGCACACACCTTCCGGACTCCTCACCTCGGAAGGCCTGTCCCGGCGCGATACGGGATGAGTTATTATCGAAGTTTCGTTTCGCCAGTTTGGGCACAGTACGTGCCCAGCCGCTACGATGAAAGCTGCACAGAATTGCACGATCTGTTGCACATTTAACCGTATTCGCAATGTTAGGGGAACACACCCTCCCCAGGAAACTCTCTCTTGGATATACGCAGCAGCGTTTCTCGCGCTCCTTCTGATAGTAGCTTGTGGGATACCTTTAACTGCTACGCACGATACTCAGCCGATAGAGCAACAGGAGTATGGGTATGCTTGTCCTCCTACCCGGTTGTACAACAACGGAGGGCAACCACACCCGTCCCTTGGACGATTTGTAGACACCCCCTTTGGTTGCATTGTCCGGTTTACTTTTTACTGCCCACCCCCGTCTATTTCTGAGAGGACGCACAGAAATGCGCAGTCATTCGGGGCTCGCTTTCCGTGGATTCACCCAGACTAAGGTGTAGGAGGAAAAGGGTATACCGGTGTTGTTGCCGGTCAAGTATTTGCTTGCGGGAGGCCAACCCCGACGATACTACGTAGTCCCTAAGCCCCCTCCCACGCTTTCTACCACACAAATCGCCCTAGGAGGCGTCTGTGGGGCTTGTCCCAAAGAGGGGCACCCACTGGCCAATATAGCAACTGATAAGCGGGGGGCTCGGCCCTCCCTCGCTTTCTTCGCCTTTAGCGGTGCGGGACCCCTCTGGGGGCGCTGTTTTCGGAGCTGGCCTTCCGAGGGGTGGGGAAAGATACCCACACTTTAGCCGCTGGCGCTTTTCCCACACCGTCTACCCGTACTGATAGCGCCATAGCTAGCAAATGTGTTGGGACCTCTGTCTCGAGCCCCTTGCTATCCGACAAGTAAGTATTCTTGCAAAACTACGATATCTCCAGCTCTATTACTGTGTTTGTACGAGATCACTGTCGTAAAAACGTATTGCTCCAACTTGCGCCACAGATTGGCACAACAATGCAGCCTCATCTCCCCCCTTTTTTACTGTAATCTGCTTGCATTACTGAGTGTATCGACAAGATTGGAGTCAACGGGCTGCTGCCTCAACGACGTATGGCTAAATTACATGTGGGGAAAGCCAGGGATACCCCCAGCCGCTGTGCTGGGCCCTTGCATGGCGGTATTGTTGGCATCATCGCCCTGCCCCGAGTCCCTCCCTCCCGCCACTATTGTTTTTAGGCCCGCCGCACCCACAGAAGATACCGCAGGACTGGCTCCCCGTCCGCCGGTGTGTTTTCTTGTCGCGCCTCGCCCGCTGTTTGTGTAGCTGCGGTATCGCCGCCGCGCGTGTCCGAGAGGAGCGGGACCGCAGGGCAAACCCCGTACGACCGAGCGGGTGGGCCCAGTCGTCAGTAGAAGAGGCCGGAGGCAGAGGAGAGGTACCGACCCTCCGTCCAACCAACCAACCCTCTTTCTTTCTGCCCGCTCTTCATATCAGTCATGTGCAGCGGTTTAACGCTTGGGGAGGTTTTGCGGAGTGGGATATGTTTCGAGTGTTGGTACTGATATACAGAGAGGCTTTTGGCTAATAGAAAAACGTCATACAAACTTGTGCAGAAGATGATGCAGCGTGATGGGTGGAGTGCTGCGGGTTGGCAGAGTGGCGGAGTGTTTCTGCTGTTATCAATCGGGAGTGCGGCTCTGCACACCCAATGGATATGGGGAGGCAGTTAGTCGCTCTGTGCTTTTATCATGTATATAAGGAAGGAGGTATTGTGGTTGTGGTGCTTTCCTCTTGTTGCAATTCTGTCATCTGTTATTTCCTATTGTTATTTTTCCTTATCTTGTTCCCATTCTTAGACATATCACCATTGTCTTTTTTTCTATCTCTACCTCCCCAGATTGTTAATACATCACCATATCTTTTACTAAATCACAGATAATCGATACCTGGTTCCCTTGATTAACTATCGCATATATTTTAACCATACCAAGTTGGAAAGAATAGTGCCTGTCAAATAAGTCACAGACAACACTCGTCGCTTATTTCGGTAATTAGCATTTTACAACTCATCCACTACTGCTCTGCCAATAACCATTATTCCGTTAAGGCAATCACAACTGTCACCAAGAAAAAGTAATAGTCAACTCTAGAAAGAGGGAAACTATTTTGCATATCACACTTGAAAAGAAAAAAAAATAATAACAACAACCTGGTATATATATACCTAGGACTGTATCATCTTTCTTATTCCCATCTCTAATATCCACAGTATTTTCCTGTCTGTGGTATACTTTTTTTTTACGAAACGTTACGAATTACACATACTTCCACTACTCATCTAATCAAGAATGTTCGGTCAAGTGAGCATACGTAGTGACGAGGACCAAGCGTCTGACTCTTCTACCAATGAACTAAACAACAGAAAGAAGAACGGCGTTGAGATCAACATCGCATCCTTCAACAAAGAAAGCAACAGCAACGACAAGAGCGTCGCAGACTACAACGATGGCGAGTCCTCCATCGACCTCGAGAAGACTGATATCAGTGTCGAGGAAGGTGTGCTGAAGCAAGGTCTATCATCAAGAGCTATCCAATTTATTGCACTCGGTGGTGCCATCGGTACGGGTCTGTTTGTCGGTACCAGTTCTGGTCTGACTACATGTGGTCCAGCTGGTCTACTGACGTCATACATCATCATGGCGTCGGTGCTGTATCCTATTATGAACGCCTTCGGTGAGATGGTGTGTTACCTGCCCGGTGGTCGCGGTAAGTCATCGCAGGGTGCTGCTGCCTACCTAGTCAGCAAGTATGTCGACGAGTCGCTGGGTTTCGCCACCAGTTGGAACTACTTTTACTGTTTTGCCATTCTTGGCGCCACTGAGGGTACCGCTGCTGCCGGTGTTGTCGAGTACTGGACGCTAAAGATCCCTAAGGCCGTCCTGATCACGATCTACATCGTAGTTGTCGTCATCCTAAATTTCGGTCCAGTTAAGTTCTACGGTGAGTCCGAGTTCTGGTTTGCCATCACCAAAATTCTGTGTATCCTGGGTCTAATCATCCTTTGTTTCATCCTGTTCTGGGGTGGTGGTCCAAAGCACGACAGACTCGGTTTCCGCTACTGGAAGGGCGATCTTGCCTTTGCCAACCACTCTGCCCCAGGCAATCTAGGACGTTTCCTAGATGTATACACCGGTATTATCAAGGCCGGTTTCGCTTACATCCTGGGTCCAGAGCTAGTCTCGGTCACCAGTGCTGAGTGTCAGGACCAGAGAAGAAACATCGCCAAGGCCTCCAGAAGATTCGTCTACCGTCTGATTATCTTCTACGTCTTGAGTGCTCTCGGTATCAGTGTCATTGTGTCTCGTAAGGACCCAACTCTGGCTATGGCGCTGAATGCTGGTAAGGCCGGTGCCGCCTCGTCTCCATTCGTCATCGGTATCATCAACGCTGGTATTCCAGTTCTGCCCCACATCATCAATGCCTGTATTCTGCTAAGTGCCTGGTCTTCCGGTAATGCTTTCACATTCGCTGCTTCCAGATGTCTGGTCACCATGGCTAACGAGCAAGGCGCACCCAAGTTCTTCGGTAAGATCAACCGCTTCGGTACTCCATACGTCGCTGTTGGCTTCACTACCCTATGGCTATGCTTGGCCTACCTGAACGTCAGCAGTTCTTCTGCCGAGGTCTTTGCGTGGCTATCCAACATCAGTACCATCTCTGGGTTCATTGGCTGGGCCGTGTCGTGCATTGCCTATCTGCGTTTCCGCAAGGCTATTGTTTACCACGGAATGTTCGATCGTCTGCCATACAAGGGTCCATTCATGCCTTACCTGGTGTGGTATGCACTATTCTGGGTTGTCATCCTATCTTTGACGAACGGTTATCAGGTGTTTATGAACAAGTACTGGAACGTGAGCGATTTCATTGCCGCGTACATCACGCTACCCGTATTCTTCGCCCTACTGTTCGGTCACAGATTGTGGAAGGGCACGTTCTTCAGATGGAAGTGGTACAAGCCTATTGAGGAGATCGATGTGATCACTGGTGTCGAGGAAATCGAGTTCATCACGAAGGAGCTAGACGACAACAGAGTGCCCCCAACGACGCTGTGGGGCAAGTTCATGGACTGGCTGATCTAAGCCCAGTGACAAAGAGATACCACAGTACACCTCTTTCATTTTGTTTTTTTGCATGAGTTATCACACTAAACCAATTCCCCAAAATGTTAAATTATATTCTTTCTACTCTATATTCTTTACATATTCATTACCAATATTAATACTACGCATGTTTTGCAAACACGAGCCGAGGGCCAAAAAATCGACGAGCTCGGAAATTTGTCCCTCCTGGGCCAAAATTAGAAGTGGGTCAAAATTACACGTGATCAGCGCGATTGGCTGGAGTTACAAAGAGGCAAGTGGTTTTTGTTGGGTGATACTCAACACTACGTGTTGAGCATAGGGATAGTATTCTGAAGTTCTTCAAACAACAGTTCTCAAGTCACCAATAATGACATGATTCTGTTATCTGAGGCCCTATTATGCTTCGATCAAGGCGACATTGTTCGGTGGAAGTAGTTGGTTTATTGTGCGCGCCGGGAATATCGGTGTACTAAATTGTCCTGCAGATACAGTGCCAAATACAAACCATACACGCTTATGCTGCAACAAAGGTGAGTAAATATGAAAAACTTGTTGTTGGTTCTATTGGGGGGACACCCCAGTCATCTATTGCATGATTATTGCTATCCATGAAGAAAGGCAGTGCTGCATTTACGAAAATCACACTACAAATCGAGGATATATATGTTAAGTGTACACATGAAGAATCCATTAACAGTGGTATTGTAGAAAATGTGAAAGAAAGGCCATTTTCACCTTAAAGGTTAAAGTAGAGGAAACAGATTTTCTTTCAACAACCACGATAGGCTAGGTATACATACTGAACATGCGCATGAGCCAGTACCTTTTCTTGTAACCCACTCTCTTAACCTCTTGTCAAGCGGTCCACATTATGTGTCAGTAATTTAGTGACGTGACATAATAAGAGTACTCCAATTATTCAAGATCTACAGCTATCTTATCGACGCGGTACTCATATTGATCATGCGATATTCTAATTAGTATTTGGTTTATTCAGCCCTATGTTAAAAATACACCTGAGGATATTAAAATCACTAACTCGAACCAATGTGTAGAGTACTGAACCAACATCCCTCTCATCCTTGAGACTTTGTCCTCTTTTCCTAGTCTTATATTCATTTTATTATGATTTCCCAACACACCACCAACTACATTTGAAATCCTTACCTCTTTTACAACGGCAAGGATTTTTCTGTGTTGATACTCACGCAAGGTTCAAGTCTACTACAATGTTGGTGTAAAGAAAGCCCAATTGAGATAGGCTATCTCTATGTTCCCTTTGGCGATTCATCATAACCAAACACAAAAGACCCATCATTTTTAGTGCGAGGGGCGATGAGCTACCTAATCAGGTAATATTTGACGCTCAATCGAAAGTCATACAATGCAAATTTCTAGTTTTCGGACTTGAATGGGTGTGGGGATGTCACTGATGGTGTACTGCTGGATATGACAGTCATTCTATCGGGAATAATGCACAAAAACGGAGAGGTTACACAAAATAGTCTTTAATTTTCCGACAAAAAAATATAAAAAATGATCTTGTTTGTGCGAGGGGCGATGAGCTACCGGAAGAGGAAATATTTACCGCTGAGCCAAAAGCTATAGGGTACAGATTTCTAGTTTTCGGACCTGAATAGGTGCACGGGTGTGAATAATGGTGCACGGCTGGTCGTGATAGTCATATGAGGCTGAAATATTACACAAAAATGGAATCAGTTACACAAAAAGCAGTTGTGACACAAAGCCGAAGCCCATTTTGTGAGATGACTCAATTAGTGAAGAGTCAGGTGTGTGCTAATACAAGGGACTACTACAAAAACTACAATGCTACCAAATTACAGCCATAAATATCATGTTTATATGTTGCGACAGTTACTCATTTCTGAGTCTCAATTCCTACATATTTGCTTTCAGTCATTATAAGCAGCAATTCTATTTTTTCTATACATATCTTGTGAATACCATTGTTGTGTTTCTATGTACAGAAGATGAATTCCCATTTTCCGGCAAAAATAGATGTGAAGTTCTTTCCTGTTTGCGTGAGGGGCGATGAGCTACCTAATCAGGAAATATTTGGCGCTAAGTCGAAAGTTATACAATGCGAAATTCTAGTTTTCGGACTTGTGCTGATGTAGGGGCCTAAATTAGGGTGTACGGAAGCACGTAGCAGTCATTCGAAGAGAAACCTTACACAAAAGTGGAGGCCATTACACAAAATAAACGCCATTTTTCCGACAAAAAAGTGTAACATAGTTTTGTTTGTGCGAAGGGCGATGAGCTACCCGATGGGGAAATACTTACCGCTAAGCTGAAAATCATACCGTGCAAATTTCTAGTTTTCGGACTTGAGTGGGTGTGTGGATGCATCCTTGGATGTACGGCTGAATATGGAAGTCATTTGAGGGAGAATAATGCGCAAAAATATCTAAGAAATACACGTTTGTTTGTGCGAGGGGCGATGAGCTACCCGATGGGGAAATATTTGTCGCAAACTCAAAAGTCATACACTTCCATTTTTCCAGTTTTTACCCCGGGTTGGGTGTGAGGATGTGAATTTTGGTGTACGGCTGAACATAACAGTCATTCGACACAGGATAATGCACAAAAACATCTATGAAATGTACTCTTTGTGCGAGGGGCGATGAGCTACCCGATAGGGAAGTATTTGCACTTAAGTCGGAAGTCATACACTTCAAATTTCTAATTTTGGGGACCTCAGTAGGTGTGGGGGTGTTGGTATGGGTGTACGGTAGTAAAGTATAGTCGTAGATGGTATTACAAAATTACCCAAGAAGCAGGACCTAGACGCCTTGTCCTAGTCAAGGGGGGTCACAGGGAAACCGAAGTCCTTGGTCACCTGCATGTGACGGATATACAGGTATATATTCAGCAGGGGAGTGTAGTATTCTTGGAATCGATGTACACCCCACCTGTTTCTCGATAGTGATACGCTGAACATGCTTCTTGAAACGCGAGGGAGATACACGCTGAACCATACGTCTTCCAAGTGAGAGATACACTAGGTAGTGGAGGAGCACAATTACCTTACCACCCAAGGATCGTGGGCAAGCGCCCGAGGTAATTGCCCTGGCACATCGCGCAGCATGAAATAGCCGCCGAGCAAACGTGTAATGCAAAATGAATATATAATGGGAATGGAAAGGAATAAATATATAGAACAGTGTGACAGGGTAGAAGCAGGAATATTGGCAGACATCTCTCCGCTCGGTGGCGCTTGGTGGCGCTCGGTAGCAGCTTCGCTGCTACCTCACTTGCCACCTCGCTGCCACCTCGCGCCTACACCTCCCACTCCACATCCAACTTTCTCTCCGTCTGGAAGGTCAGCCTATTCCTGTTGAGCACGGGCAGCACGCGCCGCACGAGAATATGCTCCCACTCCGCGTACGCCCTGGTATCCCCACAGCTCCCCTCCCTGAGCGCGAGCGCCGTGGACACCAACGACGCCACCCTCAACGCGAGGTGCACGCGGTCCCCCGCGCACAGCTTCTCAACGTACCGCAAAAACACATGCACGTCCCGCTCGTGCGGCCCATCGTTAGGCCCGTCACCCGAACACGTCGCGGCGACCCAGGCCTCCACTGTGCGGCAGACGCGCTTGAACGAGGCCTCGCCCTGGAAGCGCACGGGCGCGAGCAGCGTGCCGCCGCTGCCCGTGAGGTGCGCGTTGACGGCGCGGGCGGCCTCCGCGCGGCGCTGCATCTCCGCCCGCAGCCGCCCGCGGCCCCCGCCCGTTGTTTCCCCAATTGCCCCCGCCAGGTCCCTGCGGACCTCGCGCTGGAGCTGCGAGGGGAGCGCCTCGAGGAACGCCGCTACGCCGGGGTCGGACGCGGCCGGGCGGGGAACTGCCGCCCTGTCCTTCACGGGCGACACGCGCAGCCGCCGGTACCGCTCGGCCGAGGCATTGGCACTCGGGCCCGCACCCCCCTTAGGGGTGGTTGCCTTGGGGGTGGTGCTCACAGGGGCGGGGAGAGCTCCCGCCCCTACTCGCCCTTTCCCCAACCACTGACCCGGTGTGCGCGGCCCGGCCTCCTGGTCCCCGCACAACTTCGCAAGGTGCACGGCGACGCCGCGCAGCTCCTGCACGGGCACGGCGAGGGCGCGGAACAGCGCCTTCAGCTCCGTCGCGAGCACGCCGACATCGCCCGAGGGCACGCCGAGCCCCGCGGCCTGCGACACGGCGTCGCAGCGGCCCATGCCGAGGTACTTGGGCGGCTCCACGGGCGCGCCCGCGGCGCGCCTGTGCAGCTTGAGCGTGACGCTCCCCGCGCGCTTCCCGCACTCGCGCAACTTGTTGGCGACGTACCCCGCACACACGTCCAGGAACGCGTCGACCTGCGCCACGGTGGCGAAGCGGATCCCCCAGTTGATGTCCACGGCGACGGACTTGCGGTCGAACACCGCGCAGGGGTCCAGCAGCATGCGCTGGGACTCCGGGTCGTCCTGCCCGTGCAGTGCCGCCCACACCTTGCCGCCCAGCTTGTTCCCCAATTGCGTTTGCAAGGAGGGGAGGGTGGTGGAGTGGCGCAGCGTCCCGAGCGTGGCGGTATCTGCACCCCCTAGTTTTGCCGCGGCGGCCCCGCCCACGCCGGGCAGGTCGCGCACGCTGAACTGCTCCCAGAAGGAGTCCGGCGGGGACGGGTCCCCGCCCGCGGCGTACACGCCGTCGGGCTTGGCCAGGCGGAGCGCGAGCCGCGCGAGCACCAGCGACGCGCCGATGCCCACGCTCGCCGTGCACCCGCCCGTGCGCTCCCTGATCGCCCTGCGCAGTTGCTCTGCCAGCACAATCTCATCCTCCCCTTCCCCCCGCAACACACACACCGCCTCGTCGATGGAGACCGGGAGCACCCAGCGGAAGTCGGGGCAGCCCCTGAGCACGGCGTAGAAAGTGGCGGAGGCGGCCTCGATGGCGGCGAAGTCGTAGGGCAGCAGCGTGAGCGTGGTGCCCGCGGGCATGCGCCGCTGCGCCGAGGCGGCCCACATGCCGTTGCGCACGCCGAGCGCGCGCGCGGCGTAGTTGCAGCTCGCGACGTCCGAGGAGCCGCGCCCGTGGCACACCGCGACGGGGTCCCGCGCGAAGTCTAGGGCCGGGAAGCGGCGCTTGTCGCGGTGCAGGAACGCCACTGTCGCGAAGAAGCAGTCGAAGTCGATGTGCAGCACGCGGGAGGGAGGGGCGGTAAGGGGCGGTTCCGCGCTGTGCGCCCGCACGAACTCCTGCCGCAGCCGCGCCTTCCACTCAGACAGTTTGTGCAGGCGGGAGTGCTCGAAGTACGAGCGGAGGAACGCTTCGGGGTCAGAGGCAGCGGTGGGGAATGCATCCGCCCTTGTGCTGGGGGCGGGGGCGGTGGGGACAGTGGGGGAAGCTACGTTAGGGGTGTTGGAGTTCCCGGCAGCTACGGTGGGAGCGCTTACGTTAGGGGTGGGAGTGTTTGTGCGCTCAGCGGCTACCGTTGGGGTGTTTACACTGGGCACAGTGCGAGTGTTTACGCTCGCGTTGGGAATGGTTGAGCTCTCAGCGGCTACAGCAATGGTGTCTGCACCTGCGAGAGTAAGAGTGTTCTCCGCGGCACTCCCCCCCAATACAGAATAGGGCGCCCACGGCAGCTGCCTGCCCTGCTGCACGCTGTCCAGCAGCCACCGGGGCGACACCACCTTGCAGTTGCGGAACTCGACCCTCTTCCTGGGCGGCAGGTGCTCCGCCACAATGTGTGTCGCGGCACCCTTGCTGCTGAGGTAGTGCAGGAACACGCCGCCGTGGCGCACCACCAGGTCGTGCAGCGCGAGCCGCGGCGGGTCCGTGTGCCCGTTCACGTACACCGTGCAGCCGCTGAGCACGCGCGACGTGGACCCTGCGGGCATCTGCGCCTGCAGCGCGCGGTCCTGCGCGCGCTGCTTCACCCGCTTGTTGTGGAAGTACCCGCCGTGCGAATCGTCCTCGCGCGTATCGCTGAGGCGCTTCGCGCTATCTTTCCCAGGGCTATCGGGCATCTCGGTGCCTCCAGAATTTCCTATTGCCGATTGCCGGATCGGGAATATCGACGCGTCCGCCCAGAGCGGTGCGCCCGGCCCCAACAGCCCCAACAGCCCTGTATATACCACACCGCCCGTGCCCGGCCCGTGCCCGGCCGTGCCCGCATTCCAGAATGTTCCGGCACACGCGGGACAGCACACGCGGGACAGCACCCGCCCCCGTAGTGTACGACCCGCGGAACAACAACCGCGGCGCTGCCCCCCGGCCATGCCCTAAGCCCACATGGGACAAAAATAGGCAGCACACACCCACGCACCGCACACAAACCCCTCCCACCTGGCCCTACCCGTTTGGGCCACCGCTCCCGCACCACCCACGCACCGCATACAGACGCGAACAGCGTGGCCCTACCCGTTTGGGGCACCACCCAGACACCGCATACAAATACCCGGGTGCCTGGGTGTTGAGTGCTTTTTGCCCCCCTCCCCTCCCGGCCGCTTGGCCCTCCGGCGCCCGCCGCGCCCGCCGCGCCCTTGCAACCGCACGGCGGGGCCGCAGGCCGCTGGGGAGAGACAAAAACGCGCGGCCAACACAGTGCCCAGTGCGCAGCACACACATGCCCCTACAACTGCGCCCATGTCACACGGGCACGCACGCACGCACAGTGCTTGCCCATGTGCTTGCGCAGGCCCGTGTGTTTTTGTTGTGCACCCGCCACGCCTCGGCTCGCCCGCCCGCCACGCCGGGACAACGTTATATAAGCAACGCCAGCGGGCGTGTACATTTGTCCTCACCCTCTCGAGGTGACGTATTCGTGTCCCTGTTGTTCCGTACACTCCTAATAACCTCTTAGCGTAGATCCGTAGACACAACCACTCTCACTCGCATACCCCCCCACGTATTATACTATATTCTTTTTCGATGAACGCTCTAATTGTTGACAACGCTGCTTCCAACGCTGCTTCTAACGCCTCCGCTCCGCTGGACGCATGGATGCTGCCTGCGAAGGACATCGACATGGGCATGGGCATGGGCATGGGCCTGCACCCTGCGCTCACCGACTCCGACAGCAACTCCTGGTTCGAGCCGCTCGAGGCACTGCTCTCCAGCGCCTCCAGTCCTGCCACGGAGACAGACAGCCAGCAGAGCCCGCTGCTTGCGTCGCTGAAGTCCGCCACGGACCTGCCGGTCCTAGTCAAGCAGGAGCCATTGGCCTCGCTGGACGCAGTTCCAGCTGCCACTGCCCCTACTGCGACTACGCCCGCCCCCAAGCGCGGCCGCAAGAGACTCACTGCGCACCAGAAACAGGCGCACAACAAGATCGAGAAGCGCTACCGCATCAACATCAACACAAAGATCGCCAAGCTGCAGCAGATCATCCCCTGGGTCGCCGCTGAGCAGGCCCCGGGCGAGATCGCGCAGGGAACTAACGCCACTACTGCCCCCGCCAAGCTCAACAAGAGCATGGTGCTCGAGAAGGCCGTCGACTACATCCTCTACCTGCAGAACAACGAGCGCCTCCACGAGATGGAGGTGAACAGACTGCGTGCCGAGCTCGACGCTGCCAGAAGACCATGATGCAATTGCAATTACACTCCCCCACTTACACAGCCGGCTCGGGTCCGGCCATTGATACATTCATTTCCTCCATTTTCCATCCCGCCACGGAGCGGCCCCTATAACGATACACTCAAGATAAACAACGGCGCACGCCAAAAAACCATATATTAATATTATTCCATTAAACGACAAAAAAATACTCTCACACCCCACGACAAAACGACAAAACGACAACTACACGACCAACCACAACCTTCACAGCCTGCATTGGACCTATATATCATACGCTTATAAACATATACAGTATACAATACATCCATTGCTGTGAAACCGCATCGAAGCGAACCTGCATCATACAATGCACATCCGTATGTACACCCATATGTACACCCCTACGTACACCCTCATACAATGCACACCCTTACGTATACACCTGCGTATACCTCAATGCTTCCATGCGTGGATACACATGCGGCACCCGCACACCACCACCGCCGGCTTCCTCTCGATCCGCAGCGTTGCCCGTTTAGGAATCGTGATTGCGCTGCGCCCATTGTGTGCGGGAGTGCCAGCACTCCCCGCGGGTGCCGCACCCGCTTCTCCCGCTTCTCCCGCGCCTCTCCCACGCGCCTCCCACGCGCCTCCCACCGCTGATTAATGGCTGCGCTGCAGTCATTCCCACACAACGCCCGCAGCGCCCCGCGCCCAGCTGAAAAATTTTCGGCCGCGCGACAAACGCGCCGGCAGCTGCTCGGCAGCCCGGCTGCGACCACCTCATTCCCGCTTGTGACATGGGACGCGCCCGCCCTTGCACACATGTATATATACTTAATGCGCAGGGGAGGCACATGGCAGTCTCGGGGCGGAGATTCCATGTGTGCATTGCAGATCGTGTCTTTGTTCTCTGTCCCTTTGACCCTTTTTTGAGATCTGCCCGAACGCAGCAAGCGCCACACGCATATTGTCCGTCTTTTTGCCTATTTTCACTTAATTAATTAATTAATATTTGTTTTTTTTTCCCACATGACAGACACAGCCACGTACATCGACCAGTCGAGCAGTTTTCTCGACAACTACAACGCGTACTGCGAGCAGCACAGGCACGCGCCCGTGGTGCTCGACAGACAGGTGCTCTTCGGAACGCCCGAGACAATCGAGACGCACGCCGCGGAGTTGCGCGACGCAAACGTCCGCTTCTTCATCGGCGTCGACATCCCCACCGCGCAGATGGCACAGCTCTACGGGTCAGACGCCATGGCAGGCCTCTACGGCTCCCGCGACGACATCGTCGTCACCAACTTCGACTCCCAGTTCCGCGACGACCTCCAGGTCTCCGACCTCCAGCAGCTTTCTGCCCAGGTATGCGCGGACCCCGCCCTTGTCGCCTACCTATGGAACAACTCCCACCTCATGCGTCTAATGGCGAAGCAGCTCGCAGACAGCAACGACATGTCCCAGTGCCTCCACCGCTACGCAAACGCATACCGCGGCGCCAACGCATACACTCTCACACACACAGAACGTTTCCAGGCATTCAACGACCTCCTCACTTTGTTCCACATGACAAACCCGCAGGGCCGCGTCCTCGTCCTCGCGGAGTCACACACCGCGGAGAGCATGCTCGCACTCCTAATCTCCACTTTGCTCAAGCGCGACACGCAGGTCCGCGTCCAGCAGGCGTACCAGTTCGTAATGAGCCTGCTCGACACCGCGCCCGCGCAGCCAGTCCGCACGGAACGCATCTTCCTCAACGCGGGACTCACGGGCTACGTCGAGGCAGTCAAGAAGTTCAACGCCATACACGGCCGCAGACGCACCACCACGACCAACTACGGCGCGCAGAGCGGACACACCAACGAGACCAAGCGCTCCATGCGCTACGTGCCAGCAGCGGCACAGCTCGCGCCCGTGGAGACGGGCAAGAGGGCCCGCGCGGACTAGTTGGGGTTCGCCTCCCACTTACATTATACAATATTTTCGCATCTGCGGGGACGGTCCACCGGGGGGCCGCCGCAGCATTCATGTCACACGCTTCTGTATCCTGTACTATATAGCTATCATTCATCATCGTTATGTGGGAGCGCAGTGGGGTTGCAAAGTAGTCCAATGCGTAGGAGGGGATGTGCTTTCGTGTACGGCGGCTGTTTCCGAGGTTCCTTTTTTCTGACTTGCTCATATGTTTCGTGAAGTTGCAACGGAGGTGGCTGAATCAGTTACCACGAATACCTAAAGATGTGTTCCGTTACACCAGTGGTACAGATCACACTGCGTATTGCATTGTGTTTAATCGACCACGCTTTCTCCATTGAGATGTCAGACTTGACAGCGTCATGAAGGCGGAAAATTAATACAAAACTGGGCAAGATACACTCTAGAGTCAGTGATAAAAGTTAGATCACCATACTGCTTGGTCAATTTCGAAGCACCCTAATGAAGACACGGCTTTAGGTTGTTTACCCCAACTTCCATTCATTGAACTAACATGACTTATGGATAGAAATGATGTTGAAGTGCTCTTCCAAAAGTTTGGCTTTTATCAACTTTAAAAGATATTTCAAGAAATGTTCTTTCAACGTCAAATGATGTGGGTAGAATGCTCACAAGCAGGAATTGGATGAAGTGTGACAATCACGTCACATTGTTAGATGTGTAATCTAACAGTATTTATATAAAGCTGAGACTAGGACAAGTGGGGCTTGTTTTTTTAGATAATTATTTACCTATATTTTTTCTTCAAGGAAAACTACCACTCCGAAATAACTAAATATCACCTTCCATAAGGCCCTCTAAATCATAATTAAGGGAATGGGAGTCAAATTAACTCTTACTGTAGTGGATCACCCATCATAGTCCGAATATTTACCTAACGAACGGGGCATGCAACACTTTAATAGAGAGAAACATCAAACACCTATATAATCGACAGTTAATAGACACCAAATTAACTTATGCCAAAAACTGAATACAAAGGACAGAGCTTCCAGAAACCTACCAAATAGTTTTCTTGACAACACAGTAAAAACCCAAAACCAGAATTGCTATAAATAAACCCAATATACGTCACGCGGAAGATATATTTTCCAGACATTTTATTCTCCAGAGACCCGATTTTAAACTAAAAAAGTGACCCAAAATAACGAAACATGCACGTTCACCAATACACAATTGCGACATTGCTCAGGAACGTACTGCACCACCTGTAACTCTCCACACCCGCTGTCCTGTCACTTCTCCCTGTTTCGGTGACGCTGTCGCGCGACGTGCCACGCGATAACTGAAAAATTTTTCGGCGCATCGCCGACATCGTTGAGATGTTGGAAGTTGGGTGTTAAAAAGAGGTGGGAGTGGCGGTGATCAGTCTAGATCTGACTTTCCTTATCCCATACTATAAGAAACCAGCAAATTAGCACCACTACACAATGGCTAAGAAGAGCAAGAAGAACCAAGACAACTACTGGGACGAGGACTTTGAGGAGGACATGCCTCAGGCCCAGGAGCTGGGAGAATCCCCAGCCCCAGAGACTTCCAACGAGCCAACCGAGGCTGGTGCCGAGGATGTCGTCGAGGACTTCATGTCTGCGCTAAAGAGCTCCAAGAAGAAGCAGGCCAAGAAGGCTGAGGTCGAGGACAACAAGCCTAAGCTAAAGTCCAAGAAGGAGAAGGAGAAGGAGAAGAAGGAGAGGGAGAAGCAGCTCAAGAAGGAGCAGGCCGCCAAGAAGAAGGCCCAGCAGGCTGCCAAGAAGGAGCAGAACAAGGAGCTGAATAAGAAGAACGCCGAGAAGCTCGCTGCTGAGAAGAAGAAGGCTGCCGAGGAGAAGGAGTCCTCCCCATCCCCAGCCCCATCCGCCTCCGCTGCCAAGCCAAAGAAGGGCAAGAAGGTCCCTGCCGGTCTAGCTGCACTAAGAAAGCAGCTCGAGCTGAAGAAGCAGCTTGAGGAGGAGGACAGAATTGCCAGAGAGGAGGAAGAGAGACTTGAGAGAGAGGAGGAGGAGAAGATCGCCCAGGAGGCTGCTGCCAAGGAGGCCGAGGCCGCTGCCAAGAAGGAGAAGGAGAAGGCCAAGAGAGACAGACTGAAGGCCGAGGGTAAGCTACTCACCAGAAAGCAGAAGGAGGAGAAGAAGCTGATGGAGAGAAGACGTGCCGACCTACTGGCTGCCGGTAACATTAAGGTTGCTGGTCTAGCCAAGAAGGAGGACGGTGATGAGGCTCCAAAGAAGCCAAAGAAGGTTGTCTACGGTAAGAAGAAGAAGAGAACCACCGACGAGGAAGCCGAGACTGCTAAGAAGGCCGCTGCCGAGGCCGCCGCCAAGAAAACTGAGAAGAAGGACGAGGCTGCCGACGAAGAGGAGGACGTTCTGATCGATGACTGGGAGAACCTAGACCTTGGCCTTGATGATGACGAGGAGGCTGGTGAGGACAAGACCGAGACCACTGAGGAGACCGCCACTGAGACCGAGGAGACCTCCTCTGAGGCCACCCCAGCCCCAGCCCCATCTCAGACCAAGGCTGTTGCTGAGAAGATCGAGGAGATTCCAAGAGCCTCCACTACATCCAAGGGCAAGGGTAAGGACTCCGACCTACGTTCGCCAATTTGCTGTATTCTAGGTCACGTCGATACCGGTAAGACCAAGCTTCTGGACAAGATCAGACAGACCAACGTTCAGGGTGGTGAAGCCGGTGGTATTACCCAGCAGATCGGTGCCACTTACTTCCCAATCGAGGCTATCGAGCAGAAGACTGCCACTATGTCTAAGTACGAGAAGCAGACTCTGGATGTTCCAGGTCTACTGGTCATCGATACCCCAGGTCACGAGTCCTTCTCCAACTTGCGTTCCAGAGGTTCTTCTCTGTGTAACATTGCCATTCTGGTTATTGATATCATGCACGGTCTAGAGCAGCAGACTATTGAGTCTATCAGACTGCTAAGAGACAGAAAGGCTCCATTCATCGTCGCCCTCAACAAGATTGACAGACTGTACGACTGGAAGGAGATTCCAAACAATAACTTCAGAGACTCCTTCGAGCAGCAGTCTAGAGCTGTCCAGGATGAGTTCGAGACCAGACTGAACAACATTCAGATCGAGCTAGCCGAGCAGGGTCTAAACTCTGAGCTGTACTTCAAGAACAAGAACATG
The DNA here is from genome assembly GCA_037102785.1 of Maudiozyma humilis. Lineage (NCBI taxonomy): Eukaryota > Fungi > Ascomycota > Saccharomycetes > Saccharomycetales > Saccharomycetaceae > Maudiozyma > Maudiozyma humilis. The sequence continues at coordinate 58,643 of BTGD01000002.1, read as the reverse complement.
GCCAAGTACGTCTCCATCGTTCCAACCTCTGCTGTCACCGGTGAGGGTGTTCCTGATCTGCTGTGGTTGCTACTTGAGCTGACTCAGAAGAGAATGTCCAAGCAGCTAATGTACCTATCTCACGTCGAGGCTACTGTTCTAGAAGTCAAGGTCGTCGAGGGTTTCGGTACCACCATTGATGTCATTCTATCCAACGGTTACCTAAGAGAGGGTGACAGAATTGTTCTTTGTGGTTTGAATGGTCCAATTGTGACAACCATCAGAGCTCTTCTAACTCCACAGCCACTACGTGAGCTGCGTCTGAAGTCTGAGTACGTTCACCACAAGGAGGTCAAGGCTGCCCTCGGTGTCAAGATTGCTGCTAATGATCTCGAGAAGGCTGTTTCCGGTTCCAGACTTCTGGTTGTTGGTCCAGATGATGACGAGGAGGAGATGTGTGACGATGTTATGGAGGACATCACTGGTCTGCTAGACTCTGTTGACACCACCGGTAAGGGTGTTGTCGTTCAGGCTTCCACCCTAGGTTCCCTGGAGGCCCTTCTAGACTTCCTAAAGGACATGAAGATTCCTGTTATGTCCATTGGTCTAGGTCCAGTCTACAAGCGTGATGTTATGAAGGCCACGACGATGCTGGAGAAGGCACCAGAGTACGCTGTTATGCTGTGTTTCGATGTCAAGGTTGACAAGGAGGCTGAGCAGTATGCTGAGCAGGAGGGTATCAAGATTTTCAACGCTGATATCATTTACCACCTGTTCGATGCCTTCACTGCCTACCAGGAGAAGCTCCTCGAGCAGCGTCGCCACGACTTCCTCGACTTTGCTACCTTCCCATGTGTTCTACAGACCCTGCAGATCATTAACAAGCGTGGTCCAATGATTATCGGTGTTGATGTCATGGAGGGTACTCTAAAGATTGGCACTCCAATCTGTGCCGTCAGATATGACCCAAGCACCAAGGAGAGACACATTCTTGCCCTAGGTAAGGTCGCTTCTCTGGAGATTAACCACCAGTCTGTTCCTGAGGTTAAGAAGGGTCAGACCGCTGCGGGTGTTGCTGTTCGTCTCGATGACCCATCTGGCCAGCAGCCAATCTGGGGTAGACACGTTGATGAGAGCGATACTCTGTACTCTATGATCTCTAGAAGATCGATTGACACGCTAAAGGACCCAGCTTTCAGAGACCAGGTCAGCAGATCTGACTGGCTACTGATCAAGAAGCTGAAGCCAGTATTCGGTATCGAATAATCGATATGATGAAACAATACTGTTTTCAAAGCTTATTGTATTTTAGCAAAGCAAGGCACATTAGGAGAGCCATATAATCCCATACCGTGAAGAGGAAAAACATTACGTATTATTTACCCATCAACCTGTATAGCAACTTACATTTGTATATCAAATAAATGCATTGGTAAATTAAAACACAGAAGCAAGGTTTTTAAAGGAGACATCAATTATTGAATATTCTGCTACTTATTATTCACTTATATGTATATCGAAATGTGTTTGACCGGGCTTCTCCAATCCCTCTTTCAATGTTACATCTGGCATTTTGTAATCACCAAAATTCTGCTTTCTGTAGGCAATAGGTTTAATAGTCTCAATGGTGTCCATCCTTTCAAGAATTGCCTTACTGGCATTTTGGAACACCTCAGGACGTTTAGAGTCTCCTCTGAATACCAAGACCGGAGGTAGGACAGTAAAACCGGGATAGAATAGCATTCCGTGATTAATTGGAAATATTAAATCGTCAATATAACCGTTTACTCCTCTTTCAGAAAAGCACTCCTGTTTACCTCCAGCACTAATTACACAAAAGGCACGTTTGCCTTCCATGATTCCCTCACCATAACGAGTTCCATGGCGTGTTTCATTATATTCACCAACATTATACGCATATCCGCTGGCGAAAACCCTGTCAAACCATCCTTTCAAAATGGCAGGAACGCTAAACCACCATAGAGGGAATTGGAAGATAACGGCATCTGCCCATTTCAACTTTTCTTGTTCAGCTATGACATCTGGTGTCAGTTTACCTTCTTTAAATGCTTTGCCAGAACTATCTGGGATATTAAGTCTGGATCCCTTCTCGTGATTGAGAAAGTCATCTTCGTCGACATTACTTTTCCATCCCATCTGGTACAGATCACTCACTCTCACCTCATGTCCATTTTCTTCAAGCCTCTTGATACCGACATTCATTAGCGAATGGTTGAGGGATCGTTGATCCGGATGGGCTATGACATATAGTACCTTCATTTGTTATTTAATGTTGGATAGTGTTAGCCCACAAATTGAAAAAATATTGTGGTCATTGGAACATGAAAGACAATTTCAACAAATACCCATCAATTATGATATACTCTTTATATACTATTCTAAAATCGGGTTTAATGAATATCCGGTGCTTCCCACAACTATGCAACCGCCTGTTTGCAGCATTCAACTGTGACCCTGCAGATCGGTGTTGTAGTTGCTATGTGAGGGTTTTCCTCAGAAATGCTCGTAGAAAAAATGTGTCTAAGCGTTGCTCGCCGAAGCGCTATAGAGCCGTGCTTACGTAACACAGAATTACAATGCACAACAAACAGCAAATTCCACATTCACGTCTAAAAGAAGATACGTAGCACATTGAGCTCTAGATTGTTCTTAGATATACATCAGAAGAATTCTTTGCTATGTATTAAATACACACTCTGCAATTCCTAAAATATGAGTAAAAAGGGTACTTAATCCTTCTTAATATGGATGTCGAAGTGAGTTTGACCAGGCTCTTCTAAGCCCTCCTTCAGAGTCATCTGTGGGATAGTATAGTCCCCAAAATTCTGTCTTCTGTAATGGATTGGCTCAAGAGTGGCAATATTATCCATGCGCTCGATAACCGCCTTCTTTGCATTTTCGAAGACTTCCTCCCGCCTGGAATCAGTTCTGTAAGTAACCAAGGGAGGCAGAACTGTGAATCCTGGATAGAACAAAATACCGTGATTGATTGTAAAAAGAACATCATCAATGGAACCATTGATACCTCTTGTTGAATAATGGTCAGCCGAACCACCAGTAGTAACAATACAGAAGGCTCTCTTACCTTCCATGACACCCTCTCCGTATCTGTAGCCATAATGAGTTTCATCATGTGGACCAACACCGTAAGCGTAACCACAAGCAAACACCCTATCAACCCACCCCTTTAGGATGGCAGGCATAGAGAACCACCACAATGGGAATTGTAGAATAACAGTGTCGGCCCAGGCGAGTTTCTCCTGTTCTGCAACAACGTCTGCTGTCAGCTGTTTTTCTGTATAAGCAGAGGCAGAACTAGCTGCAATTTTTAGTCGTGTTCCATTCTCGTGGTTTAAGAAGTCATCCTCATCAATAACAGGCTTCCATTTCATTTTGTACAGATCGCTGACTTTGACCTCATCGCCATTCTCTTCGAGGCGCTTAACAGCGGCCTGTAATAAGGAGTGATTGAATGACTGCTTCTCTGGATGAGCAAACACTATTAAGACCTTCATCTTCTGAATAATATTATTATAGTGTGTGAGTTGTTGTTTGTAATAATACTACTGGATATGAAAAATCAAACAAATGCCAAGTGCATTTCATGAGATTGCATGTCGTCCGCCTTTTATATCAATTATTTACTGTGCCAAGCAAATTACACCACATTAGTCATGAAATAAACATAACTTCTGCATATTGGTCAACTACCAGCTCCCTAGGACAGTTCTCAGAATTAGCTGTACACAACCTCCCCTTGTTTCAGAGATGATTAGTAAACTTCGGAATAATTTAAAATCGGAAGACGGAATAGACACGTTTTGACACGGATCCGGACGGAGCCGTACAACGGAGCCGAAAAACGGAAGACGGAAAAGAATTATTGCGTATTATTGTAAAACATGATCGATCAGTACCAATTCAGGGAATCAACATATATATTTGTCGTTCATGACACTGTTATAAGCCCGGTAGCCAAACTGAATTTCTTCATAACATCTGACATCATAATCATAACCAGAAGCGTAGATTCTATAAATCTGGTCCTTTAGGTTCCCTGGTACGCCAGGAGTTAACATACTCAAGACAGAAGTAGTCAACATATGCCCACAACACTATTCAGTTGTCTGAACACTTATTGTTTGATCATTTTAATGTTATCCCCTAAATTTCTGGATATTCATAAGGTCGAAAACGGAAGTTGGAGTTCTACAGAGCCGAACGAAACGCTAACCCTCACATATATACCATATAAAGTATCAAATAGGCTCGACGACTGGTCTCTACAAACTGTAATATCCAATCAATGAAAGCTGTAAGTACCTAATCAAACATACAATAGCAGTATTAATGACTCTTTTGATCACTAATGACAAGTTACGCGAGTATGTGGCTATTGTTCATGAGAGTTGTAGAAGTACCGACCCCAGCAGTTTTTTAATAATACCAGTGAAGATAGTAAGCTTGTTCCCTCTTCCAGAAACAACAATATACACTTCTTTCTTGTTAACTTAAGCCCCGATTTTCGGACTGGTATCATTTCTGTGATATAAAGATGGTTGTAGAGCCATTGTCCAATTCCGAAAACAGACGATCAAACAAAACGAAGTCAGGACATTGGACAGCAAAATAAGAGTATTTACAAATGGTCTTCCCACAGAGAACTAAAGTCTATCCCACGATCACCATTCCATCATCTCTTCCAGCAGAGAAAGTGCTGCACAACATGTTAAAGTCACGTGCGCGATGAGCTTGAAAATTTTTTTTCGTCATGGCAGCGTCCGAGCCTCGAAGATGCAGAGCATCCTGGTAATGCCTACTAGCCCATCTCATCGCTTGCGCACTTTCATCAGAAGGCAGCTTTGTGGTGGTGAAGTTAACCTGGAGGAGCCGTATTAAAGCAGAAGTTTTCTTAGCTGATATTAATTTGAATTAGCAGACCAAGATACATCGGAATTCCTACCATGGTCAAAGTCAAGAGATCCGCTGAGGACGCAGTTGCGGCCAGATTTATCAAGAAGCACAAGAAGCTCATCAAGAACCCAATTGTGGATGGCGTTTCTAACTGCATTACTCGTGTCCCAATCACTCTATATGTTTCTCTAGCCCCACAGTTTCTACAGAACCCTGAGCAGGGTATCATGAAGCAGCATTTAAACCCAATGGTGATGAAGTACAACAACAACGTGGGCGGTATTGTTCTTGGTTATGACAAGCTGGAGATCTTCGATGCCGATCCCCTAGCTGACGAGGAGACCAGCAGCACCAAGCTCATCAAGATAACAGCCGACACTCCCTATGGTTTCACCTGGTGCTCTGTTGACATGTACGTATGGCAGCCACAGATGGGCGATGTTCTGGAGGGCCACATTTTCATCCAGTCCGCCTCCCACATCGGTCTACTGATCCACGATGCCTTCAACGCCAGTATCAAGAAGAACTACATTCCATCTGACTGGACTTTCATACGCAATGAGGAGCAGTTCAACGAGGACGCCGAGGCCGAGGAGGGTGCCAACAGCGAGGACGCTCCAAAGGTCCACAAGCCACAGTCAATGGGCTACTGGGTGGATGGAAATGGTGAGCAGATTGACGGTAAGATTAAGTTCACAGTGAGAAACCTGTTCACGACCGGTAGAGTTGTGTCTATTGAGGGTTCACTCCTGACGGACGAGTACGCTGAGGGCGACGGCACGCGCTCGCAGGTCGAGAACCTCCCAGTGGTGTCTAACAAGAAGATTGTCTTCGACGAGGAGGTCGAGTCTGAGAACAAGGAGAGTCATAAGGATCTGGAGCTTTCTGAGGTCAAGGAGGACAACGGCTCCGAGATTGTCTACGAGGAGAACAGCAGCAGTTCTTCCGATGACAGCAGTGACAGCGACAGCGAGTAGTTGCTGCATATCATGCATTGCCCAACTCGTTTCTATAAAGAATCAATACACATTTCTGTAAAATAAAATTGAAAAACAACAAGAAATCAAGAATCGTAACTGTGCTTAGGTCGCTAGTATATTCCTACACCTTCACGCTCTATCAAGCCGAACAAATGTATTATAACTAGAATTAAATAAGAGTAACAACAGTATTAGAAAGAATATTAAAAAAAGACAAACAATTGTAGCCTCAATAAGCAAGTGTATTTGTGAATGAAAGCACTCTCCGTAGGCTTTACACAAAACTTTTAAAGTTCTCATCGGCCAACCAGCCGACCTTCTCATATGCGGCGTACAGTCTCGATGCCTTATTCACATCGATTCTGCAGGCCTTCTGAGCATCGGTCCTCCTGAACGTGAGACCCTTCTTCATCCTGCAGACCTTCTCCAGGAACAGGCGTCTCTTTGAATCCAGGTACAGATCACAAGGCAGTCTTAGAACTTGTGCCAGGACCAGCTCCGCTGGATGCAAGCGATTGCGCAGTGGATCGTTTGATAGGTTCATTGGAGAGCCCTTCCATTCAACCTTGAGGCACTTCACGTTGTTGGCTGGAAGAGTCGACGTTGGAGGAGCGTAGTCTGGCAGTTTCTCCCACGCCATGTTGGGAGCATGTGTCGATTGGCTACCTGCAAGCACCGCTGCAGATGCCAGGGGCGACGTCACAGGGGCATGGTGTCTTCTGTGTGGTTGGGTGGAAGGAGTGCGTGGTTTGACAACCCTTGGTTCAGGGGCCGGAGTTTTCGGTCTTACTCTTGGGGCGGGACTTGGGCTCGCTAAGAGTGTCTCTGCCGGTTCATCCTTGGACTTACCAGACTCCCTAGCTACACGTCTCGTTCTGTACACTCTCTCGACATCGGAACTAGCAGGCGACTTGTACGTTTTCTTGGCCCTGGTTGCGCCGTGCGATGGGGAGGTAGTGTAGTTTCTGTGGGTGGTCTCTGATCTGAACATCTTGTACCCCTGGAGGAAAGTGCTCATCGAGTGGCGGTAGCGCTTCATGGTCTGGCCCTGGGACCAGGTGGGTGCAATGTGCATATCTGGGAAGCTACTTTGTGCTACATTGGTGTGCACGAATGTGAGACGAGGCGACTGTGGAGGCGATGGAATGGACCTGTCCTCTAGCAGGCCGTCAATTCCATGGGGGGAATTGGTATTGTTGCTGCTGCTGCTACTCCCCTCGTTCAATGCTGCGAATTGCACTCTCCTGTTCAATGCAGAGAGAAACGCATCGGTCTTTGCGTAAGCCACTGTACCACTAAGCTGCAGGTGCTCTGGTCTTGGCGAATTGGATTCCATTGTTAGAGAATTGCCCGTGTGGATATGAGTGTGTGACAATTCAAATGGATTGAAATTGGTAAACTTGTAAGTACTAAAAAACTGTTTTCTGAAGGAATTGGCACAAATATGTATTGTACTCTCGCAATTGATACGCTATATTGGTGTCAATTAACTGTGACGTTTTTCAATAGCATAAGCAGCCCCAAAACGTACAAAGAACAAGAAAAATAAAACAAGGAAAAACAGAGAATCCCTTGCAATCGTATATATATAGAGAAATAAAAAAAGGAACAGTATTAGTCAATTGAAAAGGCGCAATCAGAATCCGTAAACACACCTCATCTCTCCTATCAGAATGCAGTCTGCTTGTTTAATAATAGGAAAAGGAAAACCGAGGAGGCGTGTGGGGGGTACCACCCCCCTCCTGCCCAGGCAGGGAGCAAAGGAGGGGCAGAGAGAAAGGGCCGCACAGCAGCGGGCCCAAGCAGGTCTGTATGATTAACTATCTGGCTGTGAGAGGGAAAAAAGACAAAAGAGAAAACCCATAGCAAACAGTAAAATACACAAGAAGAAAAAAGTACGCATACAATAGCGGTACGGGCGGTGTGATGCACAGAAGGCCAAGCAGCCGATGCGCCAATCAACTGCTGTTGTCACTCTGCGCATAATGGCTCATCGCGTTATCCTGCCGTCCCCGTCCCCGTAGACGTCCGGCCGGCCCCTCAGAAACCGCCCTAGGGACACCTAGCAAGACGCCTGGGTCCTAAACCCCGTCTGCTCGGACCACAACAACGGGCCTGCTACGCCACGCCAGGGGGTCAGACAATGACAAAGACAAGAGGCGAGGAGGGGCGCGCTGGTTGTGCGTGCTCACTGCAGGACGGGCCTGCGTGGGAGATAATGCACCGCAGATAGCCGTGAGGACAATACACGTCTGGCGACACAGATTTCCCTGCCCGCCTCAGAAGGGGCCGCAGGAAAGAGGGGCCCGGCAATTTTTGCATAACGTAACGGACGCAAAAAGAAAAGACCGAGAGAAGCGAAAAAGCAATTCCCGGGAGGGTGCGGCACAGAAACGGCCGCAGGAGGCGGTCGTCCGGGGCGGGCATTCGGCGCAGGGGCTGCGGCTGTTTCTGTGCGGATATGCTTTTTCCCGCGCCTGGGGCTTCCAGAAGAGGAAATTCTGCTGGTTTCTTTTTCTGCTGCATTGGGTCACATGACACATTTGGTCACGTGGCGATATGTAGATAGCCATATATACATGCTGTGCCCTGGTGCGACGGGAGCTAGACCAGCGGGTTTGCTGGGTTGTGTGCGACGTCGAACAGGTCCTTGATGAGGTCGTCGATCTCGTTGCTGAGCGAGAAGTCGTGCGTGTAGTTGGTGTTGACCTGGTTGACCAAGGGAGCCTCCAGCGAGCGGTACTCGGTGTCCGCGTCGCCGGCGGCGGTGCTGCTCAGTTGCTGCTGCTGCAGCTGCTGGGGCAGCAGGTACTGCGGGTACATGCGGTTGAAGAAGATGTCGCTGAAGTAGTCCAGCAGCTGTGTCCACTCCTCGCGCTTTGCTCCGACATCCTTGTCGTCGAGTTCCAGGAGCTTGCGTAGACAGTTTATGGCGAGCAGACAGGCGTACAGCTGGAACAGGGTTGACCGCTGGAAGTTACCCAGCTTGTGCACAATGTTCTCGAATAGCGTCTTGAGGTCGGCGATGATTTCAACGACGACCGTGCGCGACTCCTCCGAGTCCTCGATAAACGGCTTGTTGAACGTCAGGCGAACAATGTAGTAGTAGTACCAGAAGTAAGACACGGTCGGGTCGATCGACACATCCTCGTCGCTCAGCAGGTCCTGCGACCATTGCAAGAACTCAGGGAGTGACTGGCGCCAACTGTACACCTGCGAGTTGAACTTGTCGAGGTACCCGATCTTCGCAGAGGTGTCGTCGCTCTCGATGAAGATCTTGCTGGTGAAGATTTGCACGATTCTGGACAGAATGATCAGGTTCTTGAGCGGCAGCGAGATCTGCAAAACGTGCTTGCCGATGAAACGGAACTCCTCGGTGCCTTCCACCTCTGGCAACTCATCAGACTCGGGCATCGTGGAGTTACTCACACTCAGCGACGCCGTGCGGCCCAGCATCAGTGAAATGAAGTGGTCCGCAATGTAGCAGCCCCAGTAGATACGCGACCTGATCTCCAGCTCACTCTTGGTCAGCTGGCCCTTGACATCGTCGGTGTACCATACCTTGGGGTCGAGCTGGAACCCCATGTCGTAACCGACACGTATGGCGAGACCCGAGAAGTACCAGGCCTGCTGGTTCTTTCCCTTGCCGAGCTCGTAAAACGCCAGGCAAAAGAGCGCCTGCACGGTAGTGATGCGCGCGATGCTGTTTTCATCAAACACCAGCTTCAGCAGGATGGACTTGCTCTTCTCGTAGTACACTTCCGACATGTGCTGCAGACTTGGATCCAGCCGCGACCCAATGGCACACATGGCGTATATCAATTCGATCGAGCAGTAATGCGAATCCTCGTAGTTGTTCCGGGCGTGGTTAAAGAAACCGTAGAGGAAACTCTCCCTGTGCACAAATATGAAGTGTCCCGGGTAGAGCCACCTGTAGAATTTGGACAGCGATCTGAGAACGACCGGGTCGTTGTTGATCATGTTGGAGTCGGCTAGGTCAGCAGGGCGCTTGATCACTGTTGTTTTGAGGTCGGAGATACGTGCGCGCCCAGCTCCCAATATCCGGTTGGCATCATTGGAAAAGGATGACGTGGACCCATCGGAAGACACTAGTGAGTTAACAGACACCAGCGACGAAGATGATATCGGACGCGCAGGTCTGTAAGCAACAGGGCCTTCTGGATATAGACTGCCGTTGATCATTGGCTTTCTTACCTGTCCATTCACAGCTGGTTGGCCCTGGGGGAACCTCAAAGGTGGCAGTGCAGTGTGCGTGTCACGAACATCAGACAACGTCCGACCGTTACTGATGCTGGGTAGAACATTTGGTGTGTTCGACACCAAAGGACTCTGCCGGCTGTCGACAGGTGGTACCGATGGAGAATTCCCGGAATACTCATTTTTAACAGTGCCTCCATTAGAAGGCTCGGTTCCATCTGTACTGAGCACGTCTCCAATCATCATCGACTGCAACATCTGCTCATTGTTGGGATACACTTTATCCACCAGGCTCTTGAGGTTGGTTTCCAGTCTTGCGATATGAGTCTCCAGATTCTTCACATAGTTTGTAGTGTATCTCTTCTTCCTCATATCCTCATCGTTGACGTTGCATTCAATCTTTAAACGCACACAGCTGGCACATGGGAAATTCAAATCGCACTTCTTCCTGCGCTTTCTGCAGTTGGTGCAGGCAAGTCGCCTCCTTCCCGATGGTGCTGGATTCACTCCCTCTGTTTTTACAGAAGAACCATTGTTAACTGGTACACTATTTGGCACGTTAATCGGGGTACCATTAGCGCCACGGCCATCGTTGGGAGTTGGCGTGCCTGCACTCTGCCCAGTAAACTTCTCGCTAGTCATCCGCACAGCAGCTTCTTTCATATCACTTGTACGTCCTGAGATTGTAGAGCTGTCGAAAACAAAGATATCTATTCGCTAATGACACTGCTTATCCCAAACCACGCTTTGTTCAATAAATATGCGAGCTTATCCAGCCGCCGCTATTTGTCGTACGCTGTCGATGACTTCGGATATCAGCGTAACGTCAACATCAGGCCGGCAGCGTCCCATCACACAATTTTTTTTCCGGAAGCCCGCGACAGTATCCGGGACTGCCAGCAGAACAATGTGGGCTTATCTGCATGAGTCAGATGACGAGGTATGCCAGGGTTTATCCATTGGGCGTATCTTATCTGTAGATGTCTACAATGAAGGGTGATAATGGTTAATCAGTTATATATGCTATGTTTGTTGGAAGTCTAGAGCTCGTCGTGCTCGTATGTGTCGGCAACGTCGTCTTCTAAATAATCGGAACTTTCGTCGTGAGATGGTTTCGTGATCGTGGTATATTCAACGGCACTTTCCAGCTTCTCAAGCCATTCGGAAACGAATGATTCGTCGGGGAACAGTCCTGTACGTAAATTTGACTGCAGGGAGCCAAGTGGGACCTCCATTTGGATATTGTTGAGCAGATCCTGGTCGATGTTGAAAAGTGATTGGACGTCAGTAGATAGTCTTTGGTAATGCAACCTTAATTTATCGCCTGCATTGGATTGTCTTAACCCTGCTAGATTGATGACAAATGCTGGTTCGATAGAGTAGAATGTCAGACCGTTGTCGTGGAGCATACTTTTCCAGTAACCCTCATTCCAGTAACCCTTGCCCTTCATTCTGAATAGACTGAACGAGGCTTTCTTATTTTGGGATTCCTGTAAAACTTCCAGCGGATCGATAGAATTGGCTTGTGGCGACAGGTAGACTAGATGGTTGATGTTTGAGGGAAATAGGACATCTAGGAAAAGTAGTTTCGAAACAGAAAGTCTTCTGTGGCGGAAACGTTGAGGACGCAGCCAGTTTGGCCACTCGTATCTCACTAGTCTGATATCAGCCTTCAATTCGACACTTCTCTTGTTGAATTCAGAGATAAAACTCTTGAACGATGAAGAAAGGAATGGGGCGTCCAAGACCCAAAATGTGAAGTGTTGGTCAGGACCAACAAACTTTCTGGTGCCCGACAACACGTTCAGTACCATTTTCTTATATGACTCTTCTTCATTCACGTCCTCCAGAACCGTGAAGATATTCGTATTAACGTCTTCGGTTGGTTCTTTGCGAACAGTTTCTGCGGCGGCGGCCTCAACCTTGACATAGAGTTTACGTGGGTTGAAATCAACAATGTCGAAATTGTCCATGTTCTTGAAGTCTGAGAATCCGTAGAGAGAAACACCAGCCAAGTTATATTCAGGGCTATCTCCTCCAACTCTGACAGTGTAGTTTGCTGCCATTTCGGAAACATGGAATTGGCCATAACCAAAAGTCTTCATGGTGTGCAAGCTATCCACAATGACACCATTGGAGTCGATTAATTCGAGATGAATACCTGGAACACCATCAACTTGTCCCTCGGATAGATAATTCTTGTTATCGGAAACGAATACCTCGAGTAGAATACCATCAATCTTGGCATTTTCTGAGATGATTATATTGGCTGGTGCATCGCAGTCGACTTCGAATGATTCGAGGATATCGGCGCTGAGATCGTCAATTTTAGTAGGAGTATCGATGTATACTCTCTCAATAGGGTTGATGGTCAGCTTCTCTGTTGGCAACAAAACTACTTTAATACTCAAGAAATGCAACTTTTCAAACTTTTTAACAAGGGACAGCAATTTCTGCGTTCTCTCCTCTAGTGGATCGATAATGACTAGCAACTCCACAAGCTTCTTATTATTGTGGTTGCTGCCAAATATAGTGAAGTCGTTCTCCTTCAAAACAGAAGCAAGGGAGACCCTTGGTAATACAGTCTCGGTGGTGAACTTTATTCCGTCGTGATAGATTTGGTCACCGTGGTAATACAACCTTGTGAGGATCGACGACAGTGACTCCACGAAATCTGGAGACATTGGCGAAGAAGAGAAGGATGGGTAGACGTCTTCGAGCGCAGCAATCGAGTTCAGGGTCCTGATCGCCTCTCTCTGCACAATGGCATCGAACTGTCTCTTGGTAGCGACCTCGTCTTCTTCAAAGTGGATAAACCGTCCATTCAGAGTCATGAATGCGGATGAGTTGAGGTAAGTGGCGGGGATGTCAGGCAGCCATTGTAGAAGCGGTTGGATACCCAGCACGGCCGTGTTGGTGTTTTGAGCCGAGGCGGACTTGGATCCCTTAAGAGCCTTCAGTGAATCCTTGACGGCTGTCATCAATGCATCCTTCGTGGACACCTGCGACAGCGACTTCCACGCCTTGCACGAGACATCACCCGTGTGAATTAGTCGTATTCTGATACCATTAAACTTCGACTTTAGCAAATTGCCGAAACGCTTGAGTGAGTCGCGTTTTCCAAAGTCGCCGACGAGGGTCACCGTGTGTAACACATTGTACTTGGTGTCGAAGGAGTAGGACACGACTCTCCCAGCATCGAACTGCTTTAGAGCGTCCAGATCCACAGTGGAGTACAGTGTGTCTGCGTAGTACTCCGGCAAGTACTTGAGGTGTCTACTGGTGGTCGATTTCAGGTGCAGGATACCCCTGACGTCGACGAACCCCGCACTCTGTTGCCCGGACCGCGCCGCCTGGATATTGAGCTCCTTCCGGATGTGCTCGAGGTCCCTCTTGAGGACGTTGGAGATGAGGTAGTTCCACGTGTTGGCCCTGAATGGGTATATCTCGCCGTTGACGATGAGGCTCGTCTCGACGAGCTGCAGGTTCCGCGCCTGGCGGGCGTAGTCCGGTGTGTTCATTATGGCGTTGAGCGTGGGGTCCTTGAACGCGACGTTGCTGCCCTTCTCCTGGAGCAACTCTAGGAACTTTGGGAGCTCCGCGATGTCCCTCCTCTTGAGGTCGTAGATCTTGTTCACGACCCTGGCGGCGTAGGACGGGGTGTCGCTGTGCGTGTCGGCGTAGGCGCTTCCCGAGTTGAGCGGCAAGAGCCCGACGCGCTGCGGGTACCCCTGTGACACGACCGCGAGAACGCGCGCGAGCCCCGCGAGTGCCTCGCGGGTGTTGGCGCTGTCGAGGTCCGCGAAGTCGACGGCGAAGACGATCTCGTTCCAGTTCTGCCTGTACTCCGGGACCTCGCCGAAGCGGGACTTCTCGAAGAACGCTGCGATGTCGCTGCCCAGCTCTGCGTACTGCTGGTCGTTCTCGATGTCGTTGAAGTAGATGACTGTCTCTGAGAACCCCGGGATCCTGTGGAGGTCGACCTTGCCGGGCTGGGATGACTGCAGATGCGGCAGGGACACGGCAGCGTACCTGTCGAGGAGCAAACGCGCGGTACGCTCGTCGAGTGCCTCACTCACGGAGCTGTGGAGCAACGCGGCGAGCCGCTGCATGTCTGTGTACTCCGCTGTCAGAGCGCTGAGCAGAGTGTACTCGTCGAGGGTCGATAGTCTTAGCTGCTGGCCATTGAGGAACAGGCCGATGAGGTTGTAGTCTATGCCGCGCTTCGCGAGGTCAGCGTTTGCATTGTGTATCTTTTCCTGTTCCTTGGTGTGGAGAGTTGTGTCTGCGAGCTGTGCTGCGACCAAGGGAAAGTTGTTGGCGATGCCCTGCGCGAGGCGGAGTGCGCTTGTAACGTTCCTGGTGTCGTAGTAGTGGTTCGCGATGAGAGAAGCGGCTTTCATGTCGAGCAGTTCGAGCTCAGGGGGGGACAAAGGCGCAATGGAACCACTTGGAGAGGAAAACGCAGAGGGCAGGAGTGAACTGTCCCAGAGCGGGCTGTGCAGAAGTGCGTGTGCAGATCCACCATCCTTCAGCGAAAGCGCGAGTGGAAACTCATTTCGTATGGGCGAAGGGGTGTCGAGCGTACATGTATGCCTCCACACGAACCTAAACTTCGCCCCGTCTCCCGTTGCCTCCGCATGCACATTCCTGTGCATCTCATTGAAATCGGGGTCGGACGGACAGCCATAGAGAACGAGGAGGGGTGCATCTGCACCTCTGCCTATGGCCACCTCCCCCTGCAACAACACCTGTGCATCCAGCACACCCCTCTGCTTCTCAAGGTCCGCAGACTCCAAGTAGAACACGTCGTCAGGGGCGGTATGCACAGCACCAGCCAGTTCAAAGCGGGGACAACCATCCATAGAAACAGGTGCAGTACCCGTAGGGTACAGTGCATAATGCAAAGCGAACAATTGAGCGGCAGCGGGCTGATCATACACCTGCGCTAGTGCAATCTGCACCGCTGCACACGCGGACATCTCCTCTATATCATCTATACCGCTCGCAAACGCCGCATCAGCAACATCAGGTGCATCCAACCCCATAGCCAGGGGGTATAGCTGTTGTAACAAAGGTGAACGCAGCGGCAGCACTGCCTTTAGCGCTCCCCACACGCGCAGCTCGTCGGGGTAGCCGTACGGGCTGTCTAGGGGCAGTGCAAAGGAGAGCAGCGGCAGTTGCAGTAGCACACATGCGAGTATGCACAGCACACAGCGGGGAGTCAGTTGCATCAGTCGCATCAGTCGCATCTTGGCCCCTTTGTATTGGGACAGTAGCAGTGGAGTGCGCACCTGTGTCCTTTTAGCCGCCGGGGAGTGGCAGAGCGGGGCACAGCACAGCGCGGGACGGGACGCGTCACCACAGCACCCAGACACCAGGGAAATAAACCCAGACACCAGGGAAACAACACCCACACACCATCTGTACACACCCGTACAAAGTGATATATACACACCCACGCACCACACCCACTCACAGCACCGCCTCGTACAGAACGACAGACAACACGCCGCGCCGCGCATCTTTCATTACTCATCGCTCTCTCTCTCTATACACTCTACGCTCTGCACTCTACACTCTACACTCTACACTCTACACCCTCTCTCTCTGTGTCTGGGCCCTCTGTGTTGTCAGTCTCTCTCTGCTCCCTGTCCCTCTGCCTGTGCCCGCGGTGTTCTCTCTGTGTGCATGCTCCCTGCCCTCTTGCCTCTCTCTCTCTCTCTCTCTCTCTGCAGTCCGTGTCCAGCCTGTGTGTGTGTGTGTGCGCTCTCTCTCTCTGTGCTCTGTGTTCCCTCTCTGTGTGTGCTCTATTGCTGCCCTCTATCGCTGTGTCTATCGCTGCCCGCTCTGTTTGGGTGTTCTGTCTCTCTCTATTGCTGTGTCAATGTGCTCTGTATTGCTGTGTGTGTTGCTGTGCCCTCTGTCTCTCTCTCTCGGTGCTGTCTGATCTCTATCGCCTCGCTGTGGGTGTGCTCTCTATCGCTGTCTGGCCGTGTTTCTCTCTCTCTCTCTCATCGCTCTCTTGTGTGTGTGTGCGTGTTTTGTCATGTCTCTCTTGCTGTGTTCTCTCTCATCTCTTGCGTGTGTGTGTCTCTCTCACATCTCTCACATCTTTGCCACCGCCCATGTCGCTTCTGTTGCAGTCCCGGCGTATATATCTGCCCCGGCTGCTCTGCTACAGTCCGCTGCACTATAAGTTCTGCTCCCACTACACCACAGCCCGACTCCCCCACACCATGACCATCGGCGACAGAGAGAAGTGGACCGCGTCCACCGTGCGCAACACCTTCCTCGACTACTTCAAGGCCCGCGAGCACTCCTTCGTGCCTTCCTCCCCAGTCGTTCCCTTCGACGATCCTACCTTGCTCTTCGCTAATGCCGGTATGAACCAGTACAAGCCTATCTTTCTAGGTACTGTCGACCCGCAGTCCGACTTCTACACGCTGAAGCGTGCCTACAACTCCCAGAAGTGTATTCGTGCGGGCGGTAAGCACAACGATCTCGAGGATGTCGGTAGAGACTCTTACCACCACACGTTTTTCGAGATGCTCGGTAACTGGTCCTTCGGCGACTACTTCAAGAAGGAGGCTATTGCTTTCGCCTGGGAACTTCTCACCTCTGTCTACGGCATTCCCGCCGACAGACTGTACGTGACCTACTTCGAGGGCGATGCCAAGCTGGGTCTCGAACCAGACACCGAGGCGCTGCAGCTGTGGCGCGATGCCGGTGTTCCCGAGGACCATATCCTGCCAGGTAACGCCAAGGACAACTTCTGGGAGATGGGTGAGCAGGGCCCATGCGGTCCCTGTTCCGAGATCCACTACGACAGAATTGGTGGCCGTAACGCCGCCTCGCTAGTGAACCAGGACGACCCAGACGTGCTCGAGGTGTGGAACCTCGTGTTCATGCAGTACAACAGGGAGGCCGACGGTTCCCTGAAGTCCCTCCCCGCCAAGCACATCGACACGGGTATGGGCTTCGAGCGTCTCGTCTCCGTCCTGCAGGACGTCCGCTCCAACTACGACACCGACGTGTTCATGCCCCTGTTTGCGCGCATCCAGGAGATCACGGGCGCCCGCGCGTACGCCGGAAAATTCGGCGCCGACGACGCCGACGGCATCGACACCGCCTACAGAGTGCTCGCCGATCACGTGCGCACTTTGACGTTCGCTTTGGCGGACGGCGGCGTGCCCAACAACGAGGGTAGAGGCTACGTCCTCCGCAGAATCCTGAGAAGGGGTGCCCGCTACGCCCGCAAGTACATGCACTACCCCATCGGCAACTTCTTCTCCACGCTGGCGCCAACCCTCATCGCCCAGGTCAGCGACATCTTCCCCGAGGTCGCACGTGACCCAGCCTTCCTCTTCGAGATCCTCGACGAGGAGGAGGCGTCGTTTGCCAAGACCCTGGACCGCGGTGAGAAGTTGTTCGAGAAGTACGCCGCCGCCGCCAAGGAAACCCCCGCCCGCACCCTTGACGGAAAGCAGGTCTGGAGACTCTACGACACCTACGGCTTCCCAGTCGACCTCACCGAGCTCATGGCCGAGGAGCAGGGGCTCAAGATCGACACCCCGGGTTTCGAGGCCGCCAAGCAGGAGTCCTATGAGGCCTCCAAGCG
Source organism: Maudiozyma humilis (assembly GCA_037102785.1). Taxonomy (NCBI): domain Eukaryota; kingdom Fungi; phylum Ascomycota; class Saccharomycetes; order Saccharomycetales; family Saccharomycetaceae; genus Maudiozyma; species Maudiozyma humilis. The sequence continues at coordinate 40,910 of BTGD01000002.1, read as the reverse complement.
CGGCGGCAAGAAGGGCGCTGACGACCTGATCAAGCTCAACGTCCACGAGCTAAGTGCGCTGAACGACGCCCAGGTGCCAAAGACCGACGACGCCGCCAAGTACGGCTTCGACGATATCAGCGCTACTGTGCTGAGACTGCACGACGGCACACAGTTCGTCGACAAGATCGAGACTCCCGGCGCCAAGTACGGTGTCCTCCTCGACAAGACATGCTTCTACGCAGAGCAGGGTGGCCAGGAGTACGACACCGGTAAGCTCGTCATCGACGGCGCCACCGAGTTCAACGTCGACAACGTCCAGCTGTACAACGGTTTCGTGTTTCACACCGGTACGCTTGGCGAGGGCGTGCTGAGCGTCGGCGACAACGTCATCGCCTCCTACGACGAGCTCCGCAGATTCCCAATCAAGAACAACCACACGGGCACCCACATCCTCAACTTCGCGCTGAAGGACGTCCTCGGCGCCGACGTCGACCAGAAGGGTTCCCTCGTCGCCCCCGAGAAGCTCAGATTCGACTTCTCCCACAAGAAGGCCCTGTCCATGGACGAGCTCCGCAAGGTCGAGCAGATCTGCAACGACCAGATCAAGGCTAACCTCCAGGTCTACTACCAGGACGTGCCCCTCGAGACCGCCAAGTCCATCTCCGCGGTCCGCGCCGTCTTCGGCGAGACCTACCCGGACCCAGTCCGCGTCGTCTCCATCGGCACCCCCGTCGACGACCTGCTGAAGGACCCAGCCAGCGAGCAGTGGGCCAACTTCTCCATCGAGTTCTGCGGTGGCACCCACGTCGCCAAGACCGCCGACATCAAGTACTACATCATCCTCGAGGAGAACGGTATCGCCAAGGGCATCCGCAGAATCGTCGCCGTCACCGGCGCCGAGGCCCTCGAGGTGCAGCGCGTCGCCGAGGAGTTCGCCGCCCAGCTCGCCGCCGCCGACAAGATGCCCTTCTCCCAGCAGAAGGAGAAGACCCTGAAGGAGCTCGGCGTCAAGCTCAACCAGCTCTCCATCTCCGTCATCACCAAGCACGAGCTCAAGGAGCGCTTCACCAAGATCGAGAAGGCAGTCAAGGACGAGGTCAAGACCAGGGCCAAGGCCGAGGCCAAGCAGACCCTCGACGAGGTCAAGGCACACTTCGAGCAGCACCCGGACGCAAAGTTCATCGTCAAGTTCATCGACATCCCCACCAACGCCAAGGCCATCACCGAGGCCGTCAACTACATGAAGACCTCCGCCAAGGACAAGTCCATGTACTTGTTCACGGGTAACGACCCGGAGGGCAGACTCGCCCACGGCTGCTACATCGCTGACGACGCCCTCGCTCAGGGCGTCGACGGCCCAGCCCTCGCCAAGCAGGTCTCCGGCATCATCGGCGGCAAGTGCGGTGGTAAGGGCAACGTCTTCCAGGGCATGGGTGACAAGCCAGCCGAGGTCAACAAGGCCGTCGACGAGGTCACCAAGCTCCTCAGCGAGAAGCTGTAAGTGAATCCACAGTTCCATCGATATTTTGTAGATTTCTAGCGATTTTTATAAGTTATGTCGATTTGTATACAAGAATAATATAGTGTATATTAGAGAAACGAGAACGTGTGTCCCTGTTTCAATGCAGAGTGTGGGGAGGGGGGAAACGTTCCCTCCCGATGCGGGTATTTACATATGTATTGCGGAGACGAAACCGCCTACTTCTTCTTGTCGTTCGTCAGCCACTTCCAGACAATGTCCCGCTCCTCGTCGGTCCACATGTCGGACTTCATCCCGGACTTGCCCAGCCACACGTACCGGCACCAGCTCTTGAACCGGCACCATGCTGACTCGTCGCTGCTGGGTTCTGACTTCTTGAACTTTGGCCACGCCGTCATGTTCCGTATGGGCAGCCATCTGATCTTCTTCGAGGGAGCTGTAGCAGACGCCGATATCGACGATGCAGCCGACGTTTGCGCTTTGCTTATGAGCTCGGGAGCGGTAGGTGGGTTCAGCAGTGTGACTTTGGTGACCGACTGTAAAGCACGGAAGTTGGCCTTAGTGACCGCGATGCCGAGGAACAGCGACATCACCACAACGCCCGTGAAGCCCAGGTACGACTCCTCGATGAAGTTCTTGAGGTTCATACCGTAGAAGGCTGGGATGAGCGTAGCTACAGTGATGCCGAGGGTGTAGATAGTTACTTTTAGTTCCAGGAGCATGAGCGAGTTTCTGTTGGCGTCAAGGATGATGTTCACGATTTCTTCGGTGGACTTGATATCTTGGATGAGGGATTCGGAGTGCTGCACGAATTCGTCACATTGCGTGTAGTATGTCTCGAGTAGCATCTCTATGTCTGTGATGTCCACTTCCTGTGCACCGTCATCCACAGCCTTGTGGGGGTCCGCATGATGCTGCGTCTCGACTGACGGCGTGGGGTTCACTGGTTTATACTTCTTCCCGGACAGGTACATCCCCGCCATGTCCTCATCGCTCTCGAGCAACTCGTCAAAGACATCTCTGATCAGGAAGGATTTCTGGAAAAACAGTGTGAGATCTTTGGACTTGATCAGCAGATCTCTGAGCTTCTCTCGGTTGATCTGGTTTTCCAAGTCGTTTAGAATTCTAGTACACACTCCCTCGTGCTGCTTGAACTCGGTCTCTAGCGTGCTCATGACATTGATGAAGATGCTTTCCAGTGCACTGTGCTCATACGACTGCTTGTATGCTGAGTTTGCTGCATTCTGTGAAAGTCGCGACTCGAGATCGTACATCAGCACTCCCAGTTTGGTGGCAAATGAGGGATCCGCTGTGTCGAACACGTATATCTTGTCCTTCTCAATCAACGCCTTGATGTGCAGCAGGTTCACAACGATGCAGGAGTCCTTCACGAGGACATTGGGGATCACATCCACTGAGGACGTATCAATCTTGCGCAGATCGCGAGGGTACAGGTTGTGGTCCCTGAGAAACTGCCACTTGGGGAACTTCTGCGATACGGCTATGACGTTGCCCTTGGCGTCGAATATCGTCCCAGATATCACGGAGTCGTTGGGTAAAATGGGTTTGAGGGAGAGTAATTTCTGTTGGATTGGGGGTATAGATGGAACACCTTGGCTCAGTGATGTGCGTGTGTGTAGGTTCTGCCGTATAAGGGTGCGTGGAAACCCCAGCATTCCTGCCTTGGTTATAATTGACCGTTGCACTGGCCGCCGCAAGACAGTTCCGGCCAGTCCCAGTAGCATAGTCGACTATGTGGTATATATGTGGTATTTGCGATGCGTGGCTGTGTTGTTTGCGTTGCGTGTTGTGTGTGTTGTCCTGTTGCTGCATATATAGTGCGCCGCGGTGAAGTGTTGCTGTCAGCGAGATTAGAGGTGACGATTGGCAGGTCGCGTGTGGGAAGGGCGGTTACAAGAGCGTTGAAGGCAGAGAGAATTGGCCTTGGTGTATCATGTGTAATGTTTTACGCGAGCTAGTAGTTACGTGTGTTTGTGTGTAAGTTTTGTTGAATTGTTCTTTGGTGTGATTTGCACTAAGGGTACCAATTTCGCGGTGACGACTCTTGACAAGTTCCTGAAACGCTGACACGTCCAAAAGTAACAAGAGTTATGTGTGTATAGCACACTGAGGATAAGTATGTATGTACTGTGTTTGGTTAGGTTATGTATCCTCTTGTGAAATATTGAAGGCCTTGCGAGTTTGTTTTTATAATTTGATCTGTCATATGTCTGTCCCGTATAGACTGGTTAATAAATGAAAAGGATACTCTGTTGAGAAATTTGTAAGATTGGTGTAGATATTATCACTTGAATATTCCTGGGTGGTGTTTACATGTATATCAATGTTTATGGAAGTTTCACTAGTTATTATGAGCGAAGTTCCACTTTCAAAGTTGAATTGGTATCTGTCGGTTGGGTTTGGTCAGTAAAACTAACAGAATATATAAATACATAAACAGAAACCACCTCCTAAATTACATGCATGATGTTTACTAGGTATTAGACAAAGTTTATACTTCAAAAAATCTTATTTCTTGTTTACTTGCTGTATTATCTATTCGTTGGTAATTAGCGTCAGTATTTCCGGTATATATCACATTCCAATCCCACTTATCCTCTGCAAGCTATATTCTTATACTCGTAAAATCAACTCAAGTAAATCAATTGTGTGAAATACATCCTCAGACTAAGTAATATAGTAAAGACTAATTTTGTCAACACGTCAGTACCAACCGAATATACGGCTGGACCTGCCCATATAAAGATCTTTGAACTGTATACACCTTCAGCAGCCACCACTGCACAGTTGCATATCAATCTCTTGATGCACCATCGCCGTACACCCGCACCTGCTGCTCGCTTTGTTACGGATTAATGTTGTATATTTGCTATATCATGTATAAGTGGATGCGCTATCCGCACCTAGTCGAAGAACTTTCTGGTCTTGGAGATGCCGAACATCTCTAGTCTGATGGCTGGGAGGGCCTCCTCGCTGAGCAGGGTGAGTCTCTCGGCCAGGGTGTTGTCGAGCTCGATCTTCCCTGGGGCGTCGCTGACGATGGCGCCGCCGATGACGGTCTCGCGGGAGAGGAAGTTGTCCGTGGCGACGGTTATCTGGACGTCTCTCTTGGTGACCTCCTTGTACTCCTTGGTGAGGGCTGGGATGAGCTCGTTGGCAAGGGCCTTGTCGGCCTCGGTGACGCGCACGACGGCGGCTGGCTCCAGCAGCTTCAGCAGACCCTCTAGCACGAGAGAGTGCAGGATTGGTCTGTACTGCTGCTTGTTCTTGGTGATCTTGGCAAGGGCCTCCTTGGCCTCGTCGAAGATCTCGTTCAGGGACGCCTGTCTCTGCGTGAGGACCTTGAGTCTAGTCTTGTTGGCAACAGTGGACTTGGCGATCTGCTGCTTCAGCGCGGCCTTCTTGAGCTTGTCGGCAGCGTTGGCGTCAATGGAGGCAGTCTCCTGGCGCACAATACCGGCCTTCTCAATCTCGTACTCCTGGTCAGCCTTCAACTCGATCTCGCGGGCCTTCTCCTCCGCCTCCTTCTGGATGAATTGCTGCATCTTGTGCAGCTCGTCGTTGACCTGTGTGGGAGTCAGAGACGTGATAATGGAGGACATAATTGTGATGTGGATGTGGGGTGGCTGGAGTAAATGTAGTTAATTGACCCTGTGGAAACGCGACTCCCGCTTATATAACTGAATATACAGCCATTGTACAGCCAGGCGGCCCAGATGGCTGCATCCCACGTAGGGAAGAGCTGGCATCCCGCCAGGCAGCGCGGCACACAGAGCATGCAGCAGCGTTACCCGGACGCGAGTGGTGTGGTGCGGGCGGTGGTGTGGTGTGCGGGTGTGTGGTGGAGTGTTCGTGTGGAGTGATGTTGTGCGGTGGATTGTCACGCTGCACGGCGGCGGGGTTGCAACTCCGCGGTGGCGCTGGCGTTTTCTCTAATGGCTCGGCGGCTATTTCAGGGGTGCGGGTTTGTCATGTATAGGGGAGTGGGGGATTCGGGAACCAGGTATGTCTAGGGTGGTGAGTACGTGGCAATGGTGAGTGTTACAAATGGTGTTATAAATGGTGTTGGGATGATTAGAGAGAGTATTGGGTCGGAAATGGAAATTGTGTTGGGTGGGTATTCAGAGATTTGGAGGCTTTTGGGAGACTTTGGTGGGTATTGAGGGGTGTTGGGTAGTGGTTGGAGATGATGTTGGTGGTGATTCAAGATGGCGTTGGGTGGGCAGTTGTTATGGTGTTGGGTTGATATTGGGATGGTGTTAGATGGGAATTGAGATGGTTAGGGGTGGCTATTTGGAGGCAGTGGTGGATTTTTGGAGGCATTGTTGGGTATTGGGATAGGTTTAGATGGGTGTTGACAATGTTTTTGAAACGAAGGTTACGAAATAGCGTGGAGTAAGAGTGGCAGTGGGTTGGTTAGACTTTCGATAGCGGTAAGTGGGTACAGAACACAGAGGGACTACAATTTGCATAACGGGTCGGACAGGATCTACCCCAAGTACAAGGGGCTCTCTGGTAAGAATCTGTTTTTCAAACAACACATTAGTCTACTTCAATTAACAAGCGTGTTGGTGAGTAACGGTGCGAATCCGTAACTCCATTTTCCATTTCTGGTCTTCCAATTAAACAAAGGCATTGTCGCCTGGTGGATACTAACAATACGGTCAATTAACCACCAGTCCCACTGCCACCTGCGTCCTCAGCCATGGGCGGCTAATGAGCGTGGCAGATTGGCTGTTTCTGCAACCGTGCATCGCAGCTAATATTACTATGTGGTGCACGGATGCGCATTCCGCCGCTTTTTGCGCTGCCCGTTTTGTTTATGTTTCAATGTTGATGGTATAGATGTTGTTGAGAAGAAGCTCGAGATGGAGTGTTTGCCTCAAATTCTGCTATTACACATACTCTCATAATCTACCATACACTACACACCTCTGCAAATATGTTTGGTGCTAGTAGTGTGTTACGGCCGTGCGGTCCCGGTGTGCGGGTGCTGTCCCGGAGTCTGGGGTGGCAGCTGCATCCGGGCATCGGATCGCTCCTACACAGATCTGCACCCGCTATCCACATACAACATATTGCATTGCGTTCTGCTTCCACACTCAAGGAGGCTCCACGCACAAACCCGGTGGGTATACAGTACCTCTCCAACTCGCTCCAAGAACAAGTGTTCGGCGGCAAGGGACAGGTGAGCAAGACACAAACCAGGCTCTCCGAAAAGGAGAAAGACACATTGCTGTCTCTCTCTAAGCAGTTGTTGCGAACACATGACCTGCTCGACAAGAAAACGACGATTGTCGACCCCATTGCATTTGAGATCCCAAAACGACTCGGCGGATCGCTCGATGAGCATTTTCAGAAGCTGGGCCACTTCGCTTCAGAACCCTACAAGAGCATGGCCCTGGCCAAATACACGAAATGCGTACCACGGCCCAAAACGTGGCTCCGTCAGCCAGGTTGGACGCGATATGCTCCCGGAGAAGACCCACAGCAAGTGCCATTCCCTCTCGAAGATGTCCTCACTTTCGATGTGGAGACGCTGTACAAGATATCACATTTTCCGACACTCGCGACAGCGCTCAGCGATAAGGCATGGTACGCCTGGTGCTCCCCTTATATTTGCGGGGACACATCATACAAGCACCTCATTCCGCTGGATACAGCAAACAAGACACAACTTGTGGTAGGACATAATGTAGGATATGACAGAGCCAGAGTACTGGAGGAGTACAACTTTAGTCAGTCCCGCGCCTTCTTCCTCGACACACAGTCCCTACATATTGCATCCTCGGGTCTGTGCTCAAGGCAGCGGCCCATGTTCATGAAGCGCAAGACGATGAAGAAGGACGTGCTGAACGAAGATACATCCACTGAGGAAGGACTCAATAACGTCAATTTGAAAAATACATCCATTGATGAGATGGAGGAACAGGATCCTTGGATGAATGTATCGACAATGAACTCTCTCGCAGACGTTGCGAAGTTCCATTGCGGCATCACGATGGACAAGGCTCCTAGAGACTACTTTGAGGCCACTGACAAGGAAGTTGTTATCGACAACTTTCAAATGCTCGTAGACTACTGTGCTACTGATGTCCAGGTGACAAGCGCAGTATTCGACAAGGTGTTCCCATTATTCCTCCAAAAGTGCCCACATCCTGTCTCATTCGGTGCGTTGCGCTCATTGAGTAGCTGCATACTTCCCACGAACCACAAGAGCTGGGACAACTACATCTCCGAGTCAGAACGTCTGTATCAGTCTTCGAAGACAGAGATTGAGGACAAGATCATCCGCATCGTTGAGGATGCAGTAAAACTGCGCGACTTCGACACTAATCCGGAAAGTCGTAAGACCATCGAGTCTGATCCTTGGCTCAGACAACTCGACTGGACAATTAAGCCCATGAGACTCACCAAAAAGGGTCTCCCAATGAAAAGACAAAAGTTACCAGGTTATCCAGAATGGTACCGTTCAATGTTCCCTAACAACACTGTTAAGCGACCACACATCACGCTCAAATCGCGCACCATCCCGTTATTCTTCAAACTATCCTGGGAGTCCCACCCAGTTGTGTGGACAAAGGAGTCAGGATGGTGCTTCCCTGTTCCTGTTAGTGAAATAGAATCATTCAAGGCTAAAAATTACTTGCTTGCAGAGGATGAAGCAATTGAGGAGTACCGTACGGACTTCGACTGTCCCGAAGAGACCCTCTTCAAGGTACCACACCCAAATGGTCCAACACTCAATTGTACAACGTTACTGAGTAAGCCATACATCCATTTCTTCGACAAGGGAGTGCTGAAATCGGAATCCGAGTTCGCACACGAGGCGTTGCAGATTAACGCTTCCGGGTCCTACTGGATGTCGGCAAGGGAACGCATCATGTCTCAGTTTGTTGTGAAGCAAGAGGATTTTTCAAAGGAGTTCAAGTTCACTGAGGGATATGATTCTAAGGTTGATGCTCAAAAGAGTACCGATCTTGGTATTATCCTGCCCAAGATCATTCCAATGGGCACTGTCACTAGAAGAGCCGTTGAGAATACATGGCTGACCGCATCAAACGCAAAAGCTAACAGAATCGGTTCCGAGCTCAAGACTCAGGTGAAGGCCCCCCCAGGGTATTGTTTCGTTGGTGCAGATGTTGACAGTGAAGAGTTGTGGATTGCCTCTCTAGTTGGAGACTCTGTTTTCAACCTCCATGGTGGTACTGCCATCGGCTGGATGTGTCTCGAGGGTACCAAGAGTGCAGGGACAGATCTACATACCAAGACGGCCAAGATCCTTGGTTGTTCTCGTAACGAGGCCAAGATTTTCAATTACGGTAGAATCTACGGTGCAGGTGTGAAGTTTGCAGGAACGCTTCTAAAGCGGTTCAATCCGACACTGACTGACGAGGAGGTAAAACGTGTTGCCAACAACTTATATGAGAATACGAAAGGCAAAAAACGACGATCGAAGATCTTCGAGCAGTTCTGGTACGGAGGCTCGGAATCAATACTTTTCAACAAGTTGGAAAATATTGCCGAGCAAGCCGTACCGCGAACGCCCGTCTTGGGCTGCAGTATAACATCGTCACTAATGAAACAAAACCTAAAGGCCAACTCGTTCCTGCCCTCGCGCATTAACTGGGCCATCCAGTCATCAGGTGTGGATTATCTTCATCTGCTTTGCTGTTCCATGAACTACTTGATAGAGAAGTACTCACTGGATGCGAGACTCTGTATTTCCATCCATGATGAAATCCGATATATGGCATCCGAAAAAGACAAGTACCGAGTTGCTATGGCGTTACAGATAAGTAACCTATGGACTAGAGCAATATTCTGTGAACAGATGGGGATCGATGATCTTCCACAGAATTGTGCATTCTTCTCGGCTGTTGACATCGACACCGTTCTACGAAAGGAGGTTGATATGGATTGCATAACGCCGTCAAATCCAAATGCAATACCCCACGGCGAATCACTCGATATCCAGACTCTACTTTCCATTCCTGAATCTAAGCTCGGTCATGGCCGGGACAGTATAGATGCCTCATCCTTTCCCTTTAAACGCCGCGAGCCTGTATTTGATCAGTACAACAAGACCTATACCAAGGAGTTTATCAAGTACTTCATTCGGATGCAGGTTCAGTCCGAGAGGTCCCATATATCGGAGCTTGAACGAGACTATGTTAAAGAAATCACTGCCAAGGAGTTCTCAAAGGACAACATACACGTAGAATATGATTTCAATGATTATGTCCGGGACATCGGGCGAGGCAAAAAGAAGAAAATCAATATCATGGTCCAGGCATTCATGGAGAACAATGATGTCTTGGAAAAACAACATTCGGAAGTTCTCCACGCAGAGATGAAACCACCACCTACAAAATCTGCATCAAAATTAACACAACATAAGAGTAAACCCGAAATTAACGCCACTAAATCGAAAACAAAAACCACAACCAATACCCCTCAAACAAATAAAACGTACCCAGACGCCCCACAAACCATGGACTATACCAATCTCCATGAACTTGCGTATACGGTTCCCAGCGCCATCCCTACTCCGCAACAACAGACAGCTGCACTCAACAGAGTCAAATACAACAGCAGCAACCGCAGAACTACTTCCACCCTCCATAAAGTATCCAAGCCTGCGAAGAAGTCTAACAATACCAGGAGACCGTTCAAACCGTATATCAAGAACGATGCCTATAGCTCATTCTACCAATCGATGCATTAGCGAAAGACCAATAACAAAGAATACCCAGCAATAAAATCTATCGAACGTAATTTCTGCCTCTCAGAAACAGTTGAAGGTACAGATTCGACGCTATCGCCTACAAAGACCTCCATGTATAAACGCACCCAAAGAATATTCACACTGATTTATTTCTTCACTGTGTATTTCACGCTCCCTAAGCAAACGATAGCCCCTTTCCATCCGCGACGAAGTGAAGTTCACTCCGCCACATCATACCACTCTCGGTAGTACAAATGACCCATTAGTTTCAAACACCCTTACTCAACCATCCACGGACACTCAACCCATAACATATACATATACCACGCTATATAATAACGATCTATATTCAACTCCACTGAGGGCCGAGCGCCAAGGAACGATTACGCATGGTCCACGACTCATGGACCGATAAGTACCGGCAGACGCACTGTAGGGCACCAAGCAATACTTCAAGAGTCAACTGCACGTCAATGGACTCCTCCCCATCCCATCTACCGTCCCACTAGTGTCTATTATGATCGTGGACGTCTGTCTCCCGCCTCTTACCCGCCGCGCCACAGAAACTGCCGCACGAATCGCCCAATCCGAAACCCACCCGAGGTGCCACATTCTAATAGGAGAAGAGAAGGGAGCCGTAATGAGAAGTACAAGAGACGTGTCGTACCGCTGTCTGTGTCTCAGAGTCACCTTAAGATCTGTATATCCCGGATTACACATACACGGGCCGAGTTACACGTCTCTGAGAGCTCATTCAACGCCAAGACAACTGCTTATAGATATATTAGTTGTCTTTCCGTTAGGTAATAAAGTGTCCCTTCTCTCACGCGTCTAGGATAGTGTTTATCCCTCTTTACTCCATTCGAGTCTAATTATCTCACATAACAGGGGATCGAATTCCTTACAATTGCTACATATAATTCGTTCATTATGTCCTTCGATTGGTTGAATGTCCCAGGACTCAACATAGAAGACACAAACGCAGGCGCCAAACAGAATGGCGCCCCTCTCCCCCCAAACGTCTCCTTTGACTTTGGGATGCCTCCTCCGATCAATGATAATTCTGGTCTTACCCAGGATTCCAGGAGTGTGAGTGATTCAGCCTTGGACATGGAGAGTGTACACAGCCAGACCCACAATCACCTCGGCTCAGGGGCACTTCCCAGCGCCCAGCCTCGCTCTCAAGCCTCTTTCAGTGATAACAACCTTCCAAACCAGACCAACTCCCAAGAATTGGTGCAATACCATGAAACTCCAGATGATCTACGTGTCCCACTTTCCCTCTCACAATCACAGCTAACCCACGAGGAAATCCGCACTTACCTTCGCTGGTACAAGTACATCCTTGCTCGCTCACACAGCAAATTGGTGAAGCTGAACGATGTCTTTCGGTTCCTCGGCAACTTCACTATCACCGAGAGTCTCAAACAGCGTATCCTTGCTATTTTCAGGAGCTGTAAAAGCGCCCTCAACATTGGACAGTTCTTCGCTGTTCTGCGTCTGATATCGAGGGCGATGATCCAGGGGGTCCTGCCTTCCCGCCGCATGATTCTGGAGAAGGCTCCTGTACCCAAGCCAAAGCCCATCCTATCTAAGCAAGCGAACGGTGAGGTCTACGAGGAAGTCGAGGAGGAGGAAGCGCCAAAGACACCTGGTGGTGGAAATGCTGGGAGCTCCGTTGATTTTGATTCGTTCACATCACTACTACTCACAGGTAAGACAACTAGGAAGCGCGTCAGACGCAAGATCCTTAACGCAGAGTTCCGCAACAAGAAGGTCAGATTCTCAGAAAGCGTCACGTTCCAGGATCCGCCTACAGCATCCAGTTCCGGTAGCGATGGGGGCATGAGTATGGCTCAACCCTCTGCGATGGGTAGTGCTGCTAATACCCCAGATACTAACGATAATTCGAGTACGGATGATGCAAACGTACCCCAAGGGCCTCTGGACCTTTCTCTGCCCATGGATCAGCTGCTAAAGCTGATGGCGAAGCGTAAGCACAACAACACCGCCCTCGTGTCAAAGCTGCCCTCTGAGCAGCAGGAGACTGAGGAGGAGAAGGAAGAGCTCAAAGACATGCAAGACTCCCTCTCCCATTTCAAGCAGATCCAGACTGTTGACGCAGTCACGGGGCTTGGACAGCAGCAGCAATTTCCACCGGGTTTCTCACCTGGGAATCCAGGAAATACTGGAGCAGGAGGAATTTCAGAGGTTCCATTACAGCCTTTGAAGCCCACTGCTACGGGCTCTGCGAATCATTTCATGCGTCAGGAGAGCAACGATGCATACATAAATCCACAGGCCCAGGAGCCAGGAAATGTGATGTTACCACTGAAGCCAACGGCTACAGGGTCTGCTAACCATTTTATGCGTGAAGAACTAAATCAAAATTACGGAGCTCACCCACAACCGCAGCAACAGCAATCGCAGAGCGCTGGTTTGCAACCTTTAAAGCCAACAGCCACCGGATCAGCCAACTATTTGATGCGGAGCCAGTTCGAGCCCCCTCAGGAAAGCCAGCAACCCCAGACTCAAGGATCAGTGATGTTTGGTCAGACTCCCGGTACGCAGAATTCAAATACTGGTGCACATGAACTCCAAACTCAGGCTCCGGCGCCATTGAAACCAACAGCAACCGGATCGGCGAACTACTTGATGAAGCAACAATTCACAGCTCCTGTGTCAGCACCCGCTCCTCCAGTGATAAGTCCAACTCAGAGCCCTCCAAAGGTTGAGGTAACGATGCCAGCCATGAACAACACACAGTATCATAACAGCGCCTCAGGTGACCAATTCATGAACTTTCCACAGCAACGTCAACAGATTCAACAGCAGAATATGCCGAACCTGCAGTACCAAAATAACGCTAATCACATGGGCAGTGTATCCCAGCAAAACACGTATACCGGTGGTGTTCAGTCGAATACCAGCAGCAACATGCCGCTGCATCAGCAGAATACGTATCCAAGAACTCAAGTTCCGGGCAGCAGTCCAAATCCACCTAGCCTGCCTCAGATGCAGCATCCTCAGCCCCAGCAGCAACAACAACAGCAGCAACAGCAACAGCAACAGGTGCCGACCTCGAATCTTCTCTCTTCAGGACAGAACGCCGCATCTAGTTATTTCCAGTCGCTACTCTCGAGTTCCCACTCTCCATCGCCCACAGGAAGTCGCGTGCAGATAACTGCCCCTAGTGTGATTAGTGGTCAGATGCAGCCAAACCCATCGCAGCCATTGTACTCCGGAAGTAATGTCAATAATCAGACAAGCATGTATGGAGGTTATCAAAATAACCAACAGCAACAATCAATACAACAGCAACCCATGCAGCAACAACATCCACAGCAGCAACCTATGCAGCAGCAGCATCAACAGCAACAACCCATGCAGCAGCAGCAGCAGCAACAACCCATGCAGCAGCAGCAGCAACACCACCCCATTCAACAGCAGCATACTATGACACAGCAACAGTACTATCCAAACCCAATCCAATCGCCTCCTCCTGCTACCGGTGGTTACAACCCCACTTCCCAGCCTGTCAACATGAACCATCAGCAGCATATGCAGGGAACGGTATCGAACAACAATCAAACACAATTAGGTGTTCCGCATTACACATTTGCACAACAGCCAACGCATAGTCCCCAGCCTAACAGTCAGATCCTGGGCAACTATCAGGCAATGCAGAACCAAATGAACACTATACAGCAGCAGCAACAATACGGTAGACGCTGAGAAAACTGTAATCATCTGTCATAGACAACATTTTATCACCTCAACTTTATATAGATCTACAAATAAATTATGAATTAAGAAGAACAGCATTGGGTGTGCGTTATTGTAACGACACAAGCTAGCAGTCGTAGTTAAGAAGCGCATATAAATATTTCAAATTAAATATATATAGAACATTTCTTTTACAGACTTAATTGAGTTCGTGAGGTAGGAATATCTTGACTCTATCGACTTAGTAACCCAGCTTGACGGCCTCGTCGTAGGTTGGGTAGTCGATGTAACCCTCGGCGGTCATCGAGTAGAAGGTGTCTCTGTTGTACTTGTTCAGAGGCAGACCCTTCTGGACTCTCTCGACAAAGTCAGGATTGGCGATCCAGTATCTGCCGAAGGCACACAGGGTTCTGTCATCCTTGACCATCTCGGAGGTGACCTCTGGGTGCAGAGCCAGGTTACCGGCTCTGATGATGACACCCTTCCAGATGGAGTAGACGAAGTCGTTGGTACCGTCGTCGTACTCACCCTCACCCTCAGTGACGAATGGGTTGGTGACACGAGGCTCGACGAGGTGGATGTAAGCCAGACGCTTGCCAGCTCTACCTCTCTTCTCTAGCTCACCGATGATGTGGGCGAACTGGGCGACAATACCAGTCTCGGCACCGCCGGACATGGTGTTGAAGGTACCGTAAGGGGAGAATCTGATTCCGACCTTGGAAGCACCGACAGCCTCAGTAAGTGCATCGACAACCTCCAGAGCAAATCTGGATCTGTTCTCAATGGAACCACCGTACTCGTCAGTTCTCTGGTTGACGTTAGGGTCCAGGAACTGGTTCAGCAGGTAACCGTTGGCGGAGTGGATCTCAACACCGTCGGCACCAGCAGCAAGGGAGTTCTTGGCAGCCTTGACGTAGTTGGCAATGTACTCCTTGATCTCGGCCTTGGTCAGACTGTGCTGAGGGTTGTTAGACTTGTCAGCTCTGGCCTTAGAGTCAGCGTCCATGTTTGGAGCCTCGGATGGGGCGTCGTAACGTAGACCGTCTCTAGCTAGGGCATCGGCGTAGGAAGCGTAACCTAGAGCCCACAGCTGGACCCAGATGAAAGACTTGTTGGCGTGAATCTTGGCAAAGATCTTCTTCCACTCAGCAGCCTGCTCCTCGGACCAGATACCTGGGGCGTTGTCGTAACCACCAGCCTGGGCAGAGATGAACGCACCCTCAGTGATCAGCATGGAACCTGGGAACTTAGAGCGCTGGTCGTAGTAGGTAGCGGCCCAGTCCTTGTTTGGGACATTGCCTGGGTGGGAGGCTCTCATTCTGGTCAGAGGTGGGTAAACGCATCTGTGCTTTAGCTCACAGTCACCGACCTTGATTGGCTTGAACAGGTTGGTGTCACCTAGGGCAACTGGCTTGAAATCTTTGTTGAAGGACATTATAATTCGATCGTGGGTGGTTTTCTGGTAATTGATGGAAGAACAGGATGCAATTGAAACTACAGAAAGGGAAAGACCTAAGAGAGCACCCGTTTAAATACACCTGGAAGATAGAATTCCCAGCCTCCAGCCCCCTAGACGCACCTCCGGGGCCCACGCACCCCAAATATGCACGTTTTGCTCCTCGAATGCTTACCTCAGAGGATCTGCAGCGCCCCTTGCGATCTGCCTACGGGATTTTCTAGGGCGGAATAAGAAACGAGGCCGGAGAATAAGGGAAGCCTCGACGTAATAAACCTGCACGTTGGATTCGGTAGGTGTAGAATATGGTTGTGAGTTAAGAATAACATATGTGGAATCACTCTGACCTTAAGTTGCAGGAATAGAGCTGTCATTTTAGACATGTGTGAAGAGGCTGTTGTTGAGGTTTGGCTTTTTCTGTTCTTTGGTGAGTTTCATATTTCATCAGCTAACAGAATGTACGAGCTGCTAGATGGACCTGGCCCTCCCCGAAGTTTATCGTTATGTTAGTGGCCTGTTTCTCCCATGATTACATTAATAGGGCATTTGCGATATCAATGAGACAGATGATGCGATGTATTCAAGACGTCGCGTTATGTAATAATGGGAAACGTGAAAGAAAATAACACAATAACACACATATTTCAATTGTAATATTGTATACTATATTTTTATTTAGATTCGGTGGACCTCAAAAAGAATAAGGGATTTCAATTCCACAATTTAGTAACCGAGTTTGACGGCTTCGTCATAGGTTGGGTAGTCTGTATAACCCTCGGCAGACATTGTGTAGAAAGTGGATCTATCGTGCTTGTTTATAGGCAGACCCTTCTGAACTCTCTCGACAAAATCTGGATTGGCAATCCAGTGTCTCCCGAAAGCACATAGTGTTCTGTCATCCTTGACAATTTCAGCAGTGACCTCTGGGTGGACAGCCAGATCGCCAGCTCTGATGATAAGGCCCTTCCAAATAGAGTAGACGAAGTCGTTCGTACCGTTGATGTCTTCACCCTTACCTTCGGTAGAAGGGTGGGTATCGATACGGGGTTCGACAAGGTGGATGTAAGCCAGACGCTTGCCAGCTCTACCTCTCTTCTCTAGCTCGCCGATAATGTGCGCAAACTGGGCGACGATGCTGGTCTCCTCACCACCGGACATACTGTTGTAGGTACCATAGGGGGAGAATCTGATTCCAACCTTGGAAGGGCCAACGGCCTCTACGAGAGCGTCGACGACCTCTAGAGCAAATCTAGATCTGTTCTCGATGGAACCACCGTACTCGTCGGTTCTCTGATTGACCTTAGGGTCTATGAACTGGTTCAGCAGGTAGCCATTAGCAGCCTGTATCTCAACACCGTCAGCGCCAGCAGAAATAGAGTTCTTGGCGGCCTTGACATAATCAGAGACGTAGACTTTGATCTCATCCTTGGTCAGACTGTGTTGGGGGTTGTTGGACTTGTCAGCCCTGGCCTTAGAGTCCGAATCCATGTATGGAGTCTCGGATGGGGCGTCGTAACGCAAACCGTCTCTGGAAAGAGTGTCGGCATAGGAAGCATAACCTAGAGCCCATAGCTGGACCCAGATGAAAGACTTGTTGGCGTGAATCTTGGCAAAGATCTTCTTCCACTCAGCAACCTGCTCCTCGGACCAGATACCTGGGGCATTGTCGTAACCGCCTGCCTGGGGTGAAATTAGGGTACCTTCAGCAATCAGCATGGTGCCTGGGAACTTAGAGCGTTGGTCGTAGTAGGTAGCAGTCCAGTCCTTGTTTGGGACATTGCCTGGGTGAGTGGCTCTGGTTCTCGTTAGAGGTGGGTAGACGCATCTGTGCTTCAGTTCGCAGTTTCCCACCTTGATTGGCTTGAAAAGATTGGTGTTGCCAAGGGCAACTGGCTTGAAAGTTTTGTTGAAGGACATGGTAATTGGAGTTGTGGGTGGATGTCCCAGACAGTGAAACTAACATAAGAGGAAATAATTCGGATCAAAGAAATGGATTTGGCTGAAGAATTGGTCCACTTTTATAGCACTGGAGACTCGGATCGATACAGAGCAAGTGGCACTGGTCTCTAGATGTATCGCTGGGTTTCTTATTCATCTTCGGACTTCACGTTCGCTCGACTTGCAGGCTAAGCTCAGCGGGATCTGCGATGACCTGCTGCTATGCACCTACGGGCTTTTCTTAGGCAAAATGTTCGCCCCTTCCGCGGATATCAGGGTAACGAAAGTGAGAGAGGTCAATTAAATTGGATATCGTCTGCAGGAAGCAGGTTCTCGTATACCTTTGGCTGGGAAACAGCGGTTGGGTTACGTAATCTCCGCGGATAACTATATGGTTGATGCTGGGTGCCGCAATATGATTCAATTTGTACTCAATTATAGTGCCAAGAACGAGGCTAAGTGAAAGGAAAGTGTGTATTACTAAAAAATGACTACAAGGCATGGCACAAAGCCTCGGAAATTATTTGCTGGCGGTTTAAGATTGCCTATTAATAATATATTACTGAGGCTAATGTTTCCTTCGTAACAAATTGAAAACAACACAAGTGTAGCAAATTCGTAGGTTTAGATGGAACATAGATGCAAAAAAAAAGAGTGCAATTATCACAGTTGGAAAAGACAGGAAACTCAACACAAATGAGCTGCCCTTAGATAATAATAAATGAGTATTACCTTGGATATTTGGCCTAAATTCATTGTGCCATAAGCGGAATTGTAAGTGTTTTAGCCACCAAATATGCTATATTCGCCAGAAGCACCACTTTCACTGAAATACTTGGGCAAAAATAGCATGTGTTTTTAAGAAAGTTATTAAAAACCCTGTGACCAATAGTTTGGTGACAGTTTAACTCATTGGGTCCTCGTCACAGCACACACGTTGTTACACCACGTTATATATAATAGTCACCAATGGGCCGCCGGGGAGGTCCCATTCACTAAAAATAATAAAGTTAAGTAAATGGTCGGCATGCAAACAACAGAATAGACATCAGTAACCACCCTTAGGATTCCATATTTGACAAGACTTTCTAGACCACATTCAATTTAAAATAATTAGAATTCCATTAATGAGCAACCCTCGCTGTTTTTATTTATTCCATCCCAAAACCAGTTAGGGAATATGTGGGATTTCCCTTATTTTAAGTTAACGGCAGATCCATAAATGCAATGTCATCTTTAGGCTCAGGTTGATGTTCATTCAAAATAACACATACTTCTGGAACATTCCCCTTATATTAATACAATATCCCTTGTATGTCCAATATAAGCAGCAAAGTCGTTCTTTCTATTACGAATCGTTTAAATTAATATCTGTTCATTACCGGTGACAGTTTTGTCACTCGGTCCCTGAACTATACGAATATACATTTTCTTATATAATCAAATACTAATTGTTCAAACCGTCTAGAAAATTACACCGCCAGCTTGTCGGACCAGGAGATGTCGACGTTGTTCTCGTCAAGGATGACGTGGTAGGCGTCGTTGGCACCGAACAGCTCCCTGGTGAGCTTGTCCATGTTGGGCACCTTTCCGTCACTCAGACTTATGTCGAGAATGCAGTTGCTAATGCCCTGGAAGACCTCGGCGCACTTTGTAGCGAACACCCACTTGGCACCGAAGTGCTGCAGGATCTCGACGATCTGCTGGATTTCGATCTTGCTCTCTATGAGGTCGATGGCCCACTGACACAGGCAGTAGAGGATAGTGTTACAGATGGTGAGTGTGCGGAACAACGTGATCCAATTGAGCGGCAGTAGCTTCTTCTGGTACAGCGTGTATGTGTGCTTCCATGCCTTGAGGCAGAAGTCTCCGAGGATGGCGAGAGACTCTATGGGTGGCTTTGGCACGAGCGTCGAGGGCTTGTACAGGAGGATTTGGAGCTGTGCGTAGCGCATGGCGAGCCATATATTTGAGCTGTGGAATGAGATGACGTTCAGCGTGTCGTCCTTGTGTTCCTCGTTCTGTTTCTCCATCTTCTTGCGCTCGAAGTCGTAGACCTCGTCGAGCTGGAGGCGAATGTTGCTGATGATCTCCTGCTTTTGCTCGTTGGTGAGGTTCATTTTGCCGCAGCGGACAGAGTGCACCTTCTGGTAGATGAGCCCGCTCATTCTCCGGAGGCTGATCATGGTGTTGGTCACGTCGATCTCCTCGCGCTCGCCCTCGTACAAGGGGTGTGGCAGTGGCACTGTGATGTCCTCGTCGTCGATGGCTGAGATGCGCCCCAGGACCGTGGCGACGAGCCGCTCGAAGCAGTATGCGCTCCAGAACACCCTGTAGCGGGCCTCGATGTCGGTGGCGCTCATAACCTGTTTCTTCTTTGAGGGCAGGTCCCTGTTGAGCCCCATGCCGATGGTGAGCCGCATGATGATGCCTGAGATGGTCCATGAGGACCAGCCCTTGGGCTCGAAGAAGGAGTATATGCCGAGGAGCAAGTGGCACTCGATGGTGTCCATGTTCTGGAGGCATGTGACGGCTTTGAACTTGGTCATTGCGAGGTATGCGAGGTGCTCGCTGAGCTCCTCCTCGTCGTTGAGCAGCATCCCCGCGCGGCGCAGTGTGGTGCAGCCGATGGCGAGGATCATGTACAGCTTGAAGACGTAGAGGTCGTCGAAGTCCTCGCAGAGCGTGTGGAAGTTGAACTCCTTGATCTTGCAGAGGTGCTTGAGGAACGCGATCTTGTTGATCATGGGGAAGAGGCGGTGGTTGTGGCGGAAGTAGGCAGCGATGAACCTGTCCATGAGGTTGCGGTCGAGCGTCTTGTATGTGCCGTTGGCGTTGAGGTCCCTGGGCTTCTTGCCGCCCTGGAACACGGAGTTGATGGTCTCTATCTCGAAGAAGGGCGCCTGGATGGGCGTGGACGCGACGTCGGGGATCGCGGAGCGCTTGTTCGGGTCGGCGCTCTCGTTGAGCAACGAGGATATCGGCGTCCCGTTGCGCGGCTGGAAGTACATCCCGTCGCTTCGCGGCTGCTGTGTCTCTGTCTCTGTCTCTGCAGGCTCTGGTTTCACACCCATGCCGCTGAGCGGGTCCACGACGCCCTCCCTGACAGGCATGCCGAGGGGCATCATGTACTGTGTGACGGGGGAGTGCGTCGCTGTAGTGGTGGTAGTAGTGGTGTTTGTGCGGGAACTGTGTGAGTCCAGGTTTGACGGCGATGTCTCTGCTGTGCGCGGAGTGCCGGCCTGGTTGAATTGGCGCAGTGGCAGGGGCAGAGGAAGCGGCACCGGCAAGGGCAAGTTGCTATCCGCGCCGCCGGACTTGTTATCGACGGAGGAGAGCGCGGAGATGAGGGAGGAGACGTTGTCAGCGCCGTTGGGAGCGCCCGGGAGCGCAGACAGCGGCGAAGCGGCGTTGAAGTCGAGGGACTGGCGCCGCGACTGGGACTCGGAGGAGTGGCTGGAGGTCTTGTGGCGCTTGGAGGGGACGTACTCGCCGCGCTGCATTGCCTCGCGGAGCTCCTTCTTGGTGCGTCTGGGGGCCTTGCCCGGGTAGACGCACTGCTTGCCGGCGCGGAGGCAGTGCGCGCAGTTAGGGTGGTGGCGCGAGCACTTCTTCTTCAGGCGGCGGCACCTAGAGCAGGAGTACGCTTCCAGATGGGCGTCGTCTTCGCTGTCCATGTTGAGGGGAGAGTGGATTGTGTACACGTGGATACTTTGTATATCGCCGTGTCTAACTTGTTAGTAGCAAAGGTATAACACTTGTATGTGTATATCTCGTTAAATTTCACCCTCGTAGGAATTGGTCGCGGTTCTTGCGCTTGTGCCTGCTTAGTAAGGTGGCGTGTTCCTCTAGCGCTATAACAAACAAGGGTCCAGGATATATACACCCAGGCACTAAGTTCATTCAACTACACACAAGCCCTGGGACCTGAACTACCACTAGTGGCGTCCCCTATCGCCACCCTGATCCACGGGACAATACGGCGGGGCAGCACCCGTGGAGTTCCTGGTGCTGGGGCGTTCCTGGGCACCTTGCGAGGTCGCCAACAATGGGGAGAGCGTGGGGCTCTGTGTCAACAAAGGGCGAGGCGAGGACAAGCGCGAGGGCGAGGCAGGTTCCCCTGGACGTGGCTCCCCTGGACGTGGAGGAGTTGTGGAGGCGCACCGCGAGTTCGCGGGTTGTTGGATTTTCGTGTTGCGGCGGGGCTGCGGGCTGCGGGGTTTCTGTGGGCGGGGTGGCTGGCGGCGGTGTTATGATCGCCATCGGCGGTGTTAAAAAATGTGTCTGTGGTGTGTGGGTGTTGGGCGTGGTGTGTGGGTGTGCCGTGCAGTATACGCTCGTCCTGGTGCATAATGCATGCGTGTGTGCATATTGCATGTGTGCATGCGTGACACAATGGTGTGCATAATGCTCGGAATAATACAGGTGGGACAATGGCGCGGTGATTTGTATAGATTGTTGTAGGTAGCCGGGGATTGTAGCACTGGCAGGTGGTGATTACAAATAGTGCTGGGAATATTGGGCGTTTTGCTTATATAATGAAAGTACGTAGACGTGTCGTTGAAAATAGGGCATTCGAGTTGTTGGTGTTTGGCTCAGCTTGCAACCTCTGTCATTTGTTGGGTAATAATATCATATACTCTGTGAAACAGTTGTCTTTGTTTTGAAAAAATAGTGGTAAATTCGGTGGGTGCACCATGACGTGGAAACCTGTAGTATATAAGGCAGGTGATGGTGTATCGTGCAGGCATTATAACACTATGCAAGAACCACGCTTATTGTACAACTATATGCAAAGTTTGGATAGTTGTAATATTTGTTTGAGAGCTCTACTCTTTACTTCAGTGTATTATACTATACTCTGTACCTCACTGCGTATCTCAAATAGATATGGCTCCTTAATAGACTTGAAAAATCTGTAGTTACGCTGTGGGGAGAGATATTGGTGTTGATACGGCTGTAATCACCGAGAGGTCATCCACACTTGCAAAGGACAATTTTCCAGTTACACAAAGCAAGTAGGGTTACGCAAATTGGTGAACCATCTGGTACGCTGCTTAGACCTCATAACTCGCCACAGTACTTAGTTCAAAGTAGTTTATGAATAACCCTACAGTACTTCGAGAAAATACCATAACGTCTGGAGCAAAACGCTCACCCCACAGCCATCACCGCTTGACATCGTTCTCTATTATATTATATCATTTATCGTATGCTACACATTATACACATCAGCACAACTATGGGTATGCAGCCTCGGTACCCTTCTCTGGAGTGCCGTTAGGGAACTGGATCAGCTCGTACTGCTTTCCCTCGGCACGCGCGGCAAGAGTGTTCTTGTGCAACTGGATGTTACGCTCGAACTTGCCAGCGGCTACCTGTGCACGCTCAGCAGCTAGCTCGTCATCCCACTGAACTGGCTTGAACGCATCGGCTTCATAGCCTGGGGTCTTGTCCAGGATGGACTGTAGCTCGCGGTAGTAGCCAATCTCCTCATCAGCAGGGATCGCGTGGCCGGAAGGTAGCTGGTCGTAGTGCGACGAGCTCTCCTCTGGCACAGCAAGCTTGCCAGTGAATACCTTGACCATCAGACTAGCCTGTAGCTCAGCCAGAGGGAATGGAACGACCAACTGTGGAAGTAGCGAGAAGGCGAGAGATGGGGCCTTGGTGTAGAAGATCTGCTCCCATAGGTGGTGAACCTTGGAGCCACTGGTCTCAGACATGATAACCTCCTCGTTGGGGTTGTCCTCGTGGCCACGGCCTCCGTGAGCATCACCGCAACAGCCGGTGTCTTCGTACTCGAACTCAGCACCGAGACGGTTGGGGTCAGCATCCTTGGCATGAGAGTGCTCGTGGTTGTGCTCGTGGCCGTGGTCGTGGTTGTGCTCGTGACCGTGCTCGTGCTCGTGGTCATGGCCATGCTCATGTGCGTGGTCGTGGCCATGCTCGTGCTTGTGGGCGTCCCAGTGCTCCTTCTTGTCAGAGTCCACATTCACGGTCTCTGGCAGCAGTTCGTTTCTTAGCTTAACATCCAGTAGCTGCAGGTCGTACTTGTAACCAGTAGCATACACTAGCTTGTCAATGTTGTCCAGCACAGTACCGTCGACCAGTGTGACAGTCTTGTTAGTGTGGTCGACAGAGGCGATGCGGGAGACGACGTCGATGTTGGCATCACCGTCGTAGTAGCGCTTTTCGCCCTTGGCCTCCTCACTAGCGACACTCTGGTAGACATGAGCCGCGACTGAGGCGCACTGGTTAACGATGTCCTGGCCGGAACTGCCGTCACCGACAACGACGACGCGCTTGCCCTTGGCAAACTCACAGTCGTAAAACTTGCGAGAGTGGAAGGCGTCTCCCTTCTCAAACCATTCGTCTAGACCAGCAATGCCCTCTGGGATACGTGGGGTGGAGAAGTGGCCGGTGGCAACAATGACGTAGTCATAAATGTAGTTCGAGCCAGCGTCCTCGTGGGCGTGGTCAACAACCTTGACGATCCAGTTCTCACCCCAGGAGTTGTAGCTGACGTTGACGACCTCTGAGGAGAGGTGCACCTTCACGCGCTCGTCGTCGCGGATGAACTGGTTGTAGTAGCGCTTCAGGTAGACCCAGACCTCGTGGCGGCGAGGGTAGCGGTACCAGTGGGGCTCAAAAGGCACGTCTTTGAACTGCATGACGTGCTTTGGCAGGTTGGTCTCGAGGTGGTCGTACATCACGCGCTCTGGGCGGTCCTCGCCGTGGGGGAAGTACCATATACCACCAACGTTGACGTCGTTTGTGAAAAGGTCAATGGTGAACTCATCACCGGCGTTCGCCAGGAACACACGTGCGGCGGCGAGACCACCTGGGCCTCCACCAATGATAGCTAATCTCTTTTTTTGCTCAGACATGGTTGTGAGAGATAAATGTTTGTATGGGTGATATGTTAGTGGTGTAAATGAGAAACAGAATAAAAGAAATGGCTAATGATTGAATCAGAAACAGCCTAATAGCGCCTGTTAATATACGCTCCCGAAGGAGAAAACAGCGAGTCGCCACCGTATCTTGGCTGATGCCAATTGCGTGCAGTTTTTTTTCCTGCGAGGCCGACTGTGTTGCGGCACACAAAAGGCGTAAGACAAAACCGCTCGCGCTGGAGGACATTAAACTGTGGTGGTGGTGGATCGAAGGACAGATTGGCACGCTGTGCCGTCAAAGGAAAAGGCACCAGGGACAATATTGTCGGGGACATTGTTACCAGGACAGTATTGCAGGCACGTATATTGTCTTGTATTGGCGATAAGCGGCGCTAGTGGCAGGCTAGCGAGCGGTTTTCGCCTTGAAATGACGCTACCGCGTCTCCCCACCTGTAATAACCCGCAGCAGCACCCGCCACAACTGCCAGCATCAACCAGCCGTTGTATGTCATGAAAACCAGCATCAGCATAAACGAAAACCCGACCTGGGCACCGTACCCAAGGGCCCTGCGGAGCCTCTCGCGACTTGGCATCCTGCCTGGCGAAGCGGCTCCCTCACTGGCCCTTCTGGCCAGTCTGTACTTGACCCATTCGTAGTGCATTGCGAGAGCCATGATAGCGGCACAGCTGAGAAACATCTGCATCTGTGTGTGGATGTGCCACCACTTGAAGATGATACAGAGGTCCTGGTAGGACCACGTAAAGGACATATTCATGCTGCAATGGGGCTCGTTTCCGGAAGGCATGTCCCCGTGATTCATTCCCGCGTGGTTCATTCCAGCGTGGTTCATTCCAGCGTGGTTCATAATTGTGATTGTGTGTTTACTGTTGTGTTGTTATAACAGAATCTTCTTCCCTATCCCCAACTACATGTATAAATATATATATCCCGGTGGCAAATATATCCCGCCGCTCCCCTAACCGCCATGACCCCAAATTTGCCGTGCAGGGTAACAAAATGGCATGGCACGTGACATTCAGCGTCACCACACATAAATATGTGAATACATCAATAATTAATAGACAGATTTGTATCAATTTATTAAAACCTATACATTTAGAATTATAGAATAATCATAAAGAGGCATTATAATTTTTGGTAGTCAAGAGCGTAAAAATAAGATTAAAAGGAAAAAAGATGTGTTAAACAGTTAATTCTTTGAAATCAAATTTATAGCTTGAAACCGTGGTGGAACTTCTCACCGGCGAAGGTGCACTTACCAGCAAGCTCCTCCTCGATTCTTAGAATCTGGTTGAGCTTGGCAAGTCTCTCAGATCTGGCTGGAGCACCAGTCTTGATCTGACCGGTTCTTAGACCGACAACAAGGTCAGCGATGAAGACATCCTCAGTCTCACCGGATCTGTGGGAAACCATCACACCCCAGTCAGCGGCGTAGGAGTCCTGGGCAGCCTGGATGGACTCGGATAGAGTACCGATCTGGTTGACCTTTAGTAGAAGAGCGTCAGCGGCCTTCTTCTCGATGGCAGTGGCGATTCTCTTTGGGTTGGTGACAGTTAGGTCATCAGCGACGATCTGGATACCGGCGGTGGCGTTGAAGTGAGTCCAGGCCTCCCAGTCATCCTCGGCGAATGGGTCCTCAATGGAGACGATTGGGTACTTCTTCATTAGGGAGTGGTATAGGTCAGCAAGCTGAACACCAGTTAGCCACTTGGACTTGTCAGACTCTGGGTTCTTGAAGTCAAGGTCGTATAGACCGTCCTTGAAGAACTCGGAAGAGGCACAGTCTAGACCGATCTGAACCTTACCGTCGTGGCCAGCGGCCTTGATGGCGTCAACAATCAGGTCAAGAGCCTCCTCGGCGGTCTGGATGTTTGGAGCAACACCACCCTCGTCACCGACGTTACCGGCAGAGGCACCGTATCTCTTCTTGGTTAGAGACTTTAGGTTGTGGTAGACCTCGGAACCGATTCTTAGAGCCTCGGCGAAGGTCTTGGCACCAGTTGGAGCAATCATGAACTCCTGTAGGGCAAGAGCACCACCAGCGTGAGAACCACCGTTTAGAACGTTTAGGAATGGAACTGGTAGAACGTAGTTGTCAGTACCCTGAGCGGATAGCTCAGCAAGGTGCTGGTATAGTGGGACGTTCTTCTCAGCAGCGGCAGCTCTGGAGACAGCTAGAGAAACACCAAGGATGGCGTTGGCACCTAGCTTGGACTTGTTTGGAGTACCGTCTAGAGCAATCAGGAAGTCGTCGAAAGCCTTCTGGTTCTTGACGTCAAGGTTGGCCTTGATGACAGCTGGGGCGATGACGTTGTTGACGTTGGCAACAGCCTTCTCAACACCCTTACCTAGCCACTTGGACTTGTCCTCGTCTCTCATCTCAAGAGCCTCGTGGATACCGGTGGAAGCACCAGATGGGACGATGGCTCTGAATAGACCCTTCTCGGTGGTTAGCTCAACCTCGACGGTTGGGTTACCACGGGAGTCGTAAACAGATCTAGCGTAAACCTTGGAAATAGCCATTATGATTGATAGACAATAATTGAATTGCTTGGGGATTTGAGAAGAAACAAGAAAAAAATTAGAAAGAGAAGACTGAAGCAAAGTGCAAAGGAACGGACCTCAAATAAATTCGAGTATCCAGTTCCTTATATATTCCACGAAAGACAAAAATATCCAACGAGGAATTGCAAAAGGCGCAAGCATGCAGACAGACATCCAGCTTCCGGGCTGCGCGGGCAGCCACAATTGCTCGAGCACCACAAGAGCCCAATTGCCCAACACGCCAACACAGTGAGTGCGAAAGACGTCGCTGGCACGTTCATCATGCTCGCATCCAAATACCCACATGCCCACACAACCACACACAAAGCTGCGTACAACCACACACGCCAGAGTGAATTAGGGTTCCAGCGACGACACTGGCGCAAAGTGTGACGCCAGTTGGTGAGCTCGCTCACACATTCACACGCACATTTCACAACGAACGATAGAGGATGAACGATAGACAGACGAGCATCGGATCACAAGAGACACTGTACCCGAGCAACCAAAAAGAAAGGCATTCGCCATTCGTAGCACACGCCCACACAAAATCCTCTCACACCAGGCCGCAAGTATCCCGGTTGCCTCGAACTCCCTGGGCCACCCGTAGTGTTCCCCATTATACCACCGTGGCAACTCTTGCAGAAACGGGCAAAAGACACCTGGGCATCTCGCCCGCTGCCAGACAATAGAACCACAACCAAAAACAACCATTACGACAACAGAATAGAGCTGCGCAACATATCTGCCTCTTTTGTTGCGTCGTCCTGACAGACCCACAATAACGATGCGCCCAGAGATGGCCGTGGCCATGGGCGTTGTCTGCAGCCCTCACTGTGCGACACCGGGGGCAACCAGCCCAGTTCTGGGATTCCACTAAGGCCTTTGCCCTGCGCGGTTGCCGTGCAGCTCCCCCATACCCGGATAGTGGATGCCGGCCGGGGCGCCCCAGCGGGCGTCCACAAACCCAGACACCGACATGGATCCTGGGAATAGGTGTGGTGTACTGATGTGGATTCCCAGGGGTTGCTGGGACGTGGGCGCCTCTGGGCCCTCCCCTTCCGGCAACACTAGCCGTGACGCTGTTAGGTGCTACAGGCACTTGTCCTGGCGGTTCATTATAATGATGCTATACACGGGGTATGTAGGGGGATCACTGTGTCTCGTTACACTATACGCAATTGCTACACAGCCGCCGCGGCCGGACCGAGGAGGTGCAGCAGCGCGGCAGCTGCCGTAGAGGCGGACACGTTCGTCCCAGGCGACATCAGCCCGACTCCGGTGCCCAGACCTTCTCTGAAAGCACCCAGGTGCTCGTTGAAGCGCACCTGCACAGTGGTCAGGAACCGCTGCAGTTCCTCCGCGGTGCGCAGCGAGTTGTCCTCGTCGTATGGAGTGACATTTCTGTTCACGCCCGATCCGGAAATGTAGCGCTCATGGAGCTCGAGCGACAGCTGGCAGAGCCGGGGTCTCATGCCTGCAATGTAGCGGCTGAATATAGCAATGATGTCCAGCATCTGCAGCTGGAGGTCCATCAGGGGCCCCGCGGCCGTGGTTGTGCTGCCCATGATGCTGCTGAGGCGCAGCTCAAGCTCTTGTTGTAGCGATATCACGGTGGAGGGAAGCTCTCGCTGTGTTAGCGGGTCCAATTGGTCCGCGATTAGATACTCGGTGGTGAATTGCAAAAGGCATTTGAGCCAGTGGTTCATCTGCGAGTGGATGAGGCGGGCGCGCTGGATGATGCCAACGTACACGCTGCGGGAGTATCCAGTGTAGCGCCACACTTTGTTCTTGCCGATTTCTAACCACAGGGAGTCTAGCAGCGAAGAGTGATACTGCAGGAGGTGAAGGTACCGGGATGCTGATTGCAGCTGGGACACAGTGATGCGGTTGACAATAACATTCAGTGGGTACGGCACCGCGATATCAAACGCCAGGTAGTGTATGTTGGAGATGTTGGTCGCGGCAGTGGTGGTATCAGAAGCCTCCTTGTCTATCCCTTGTAGTAGGGCACTTGTAAACGAGCCTATATCGCCGTTCTTGTTGGCACCATCGCCAAATATTTGGTTGAAATTGGCCTCAAATGCGTTATAGCGTTCGCTCTCCTGTGTGAGGCTCTCACGGAACGACATCGAGTCGTAACGAACAGACATCAGTTGCAGCACGAGATCCTGCATGTCCGCGTTTTCGTGGCGACTTACTTGTTGTTCATGCTCCAGGAACTGTTGCAGCTGCGATTCACTCGCACCTCTGTGCTTGGCCCTTCGAGAGAGCTCACTGAAGTGGCGAGTCAGCATGTTGTCAAATAGCAGGCCGTTCTGTGAACCGAAAAAGTTGCGCTGTAATGAAACCAGCACACTGTGCAAATGGTAATTGTTGTACAATAAATTCAATGCAAGACCGTTCGCCCGGTTGTACCACTGATCCACGTACAGCTCAAAGGCTGGTCCATCCAGTATATCCACAAGCGACAAGGGGTGGTCGTTCACATTATCACCCACGGGTAACGGAATGTGGGATATCTGAAGACTGGTACATACCAGATTCAGAAGTTTTCCAGTCATTACAACTTTGAATAATAACTCCTGGTTGCGCCCACCCACAAACCGCGAACATAAACCGTCCTTTCGTACACAGTACTGTGTGAGCCACAGACGCTCGTACTCTACCGGATCGTTCACTACTCCAGAGAAATGCTTCATTGTGTCATTAATCATAAATTCGTCATGAGGGTCTTCTAACTTTCCATGTGTCAACCACTTATGCAGCATTTCACAGTATCGCGTGCTGATAGATGTGAGTAGCTGGCGTAAAAATTTGGTGGCTTGTGGATCGCCCATATGCTCTTGGATTGTGCTTGTTACAACGTTGAGAATGACACCTCCTTTAGCTTCTGGGAAGTAATCTCCATCAACAAATACCGCATACTTGTCAACATCAAAGTCACCTTCGTTTTCCCCAGGATTACCGTCGTTGGCGTTGTCATCCCGACGTAGTTCTTCTAATAAATTATTGAGTTTCACCCTCTCTGGGTCGATGTTATGTCTTTTCTCCATCTCCTCCTCCACTTTCTGGAAAATATTGTACAATAACCGCATCTCTAATGCCACTGAGCTGTTACTCACGAGCTGCCTAAACTCACGTAGAGAGAACCGTGTATCTAACAGGTACCGCATCTCTAGTTCATTGATCACAAACCTACGGTAAACATCATTGAGGTAAGTGCGGATCTCATAAGCAAGTCGCTGCAACACCACGCCATATTTAGCGCTTGACCACTTCTCACAGGCCCTTTGTAGCAATATGTAGTATTTACCCAGATTCACAATTCGACTGCAGAATGATTTCAAGGAGGCATCCATCTTCTTCACAAGACGAAACTGGGGGATATCTTCACTATCAGGATTGTACTCTTTGTTAAAGCGGATGTATATTCCACCGGTGCCCTGCATAACAGAAAGTAAATCGCGTATGATGAGGGATTCTTGTGTTCGTAAACTTGGTAATTGTTCAATCGGGATACTTTTCAGTTTGGGGGCTAAGTGTGATTGTGGCTCGTAATTAACCAGACGTGATATTATGGATGCGTCGTCACTTTTGTAATGGCCCAGGACCACGACATCTTCAACAGGCCGAATTTCCATCGTTGGAGTAGTGGTACTTGTGCAGTGTTAAAACGGTTTTAATGGAATTTTATTTAAAAAAAATAACTACTTCTTTGTAGTGTATTAGTGTTGGAATGTATTTATTGTAAAGTGTTGTGTGCTTTGTAAACACTGTATGATGTCTTCAAGGGTTTGTTTTGTTTGTTGTGTTTTCAAATGGCTCATCGCGCTTTGTCACTTTTTGGCGCTACACCGCGTTTTCGTGTCGAGCCGTGTGTCGTTGAGAGTGATGTGTGGTGATAATAAGTGTTATTGGAGCAAATGGTAAAGATAGACCTTTCTTTCGAGACATTATATACTTTAAATATATATGATATAATATTATTCAATGAGATAGAGCATGTTTGTTTGTTTTTACCAATGTTTTGGTCATTTTAAGCGAGTTAGGGCCAAACTTCATATTATCACTTTTGATTTATTGTTTACGTAGAGAATCATACTTTCACAGTTTTGAAAGTTACAACGAAGAAAAACTTTACAGCTACTCTAATATATAAAATGCAATGTTATAAAATCTTAGGACAATACATCCTCATCCTCACTCTCGTTAAATGACAAAGACCCCAGCATTTTTTCCATATTGTCAATGTCATTCTTCACTTTAGCCAATCCGCTGAGGTTGTCGATGTATCCAGGGTCATTAAGTGACCGCTTGACAAATTCCCAGCCCAACTTTATACTTTCTTCTACCACCTGACGACTGCAGGCTGAGCAATGTTCGTAGGCTGGTGTTTCCAACTTGACTGACGAAAATGTGTGAAGGAATCCTCTTATTTGATGAGGGGTACACCCTAGGGCAGTTTCCTCACTTGTAGACACATCTGATTTTTGTTCGCTCTGCAACATTGTCACCAAGAGTTCAACAGCTTGCGATGCTGCCAGCATTGCCACCCCAGGTCTCGTTACAGTACACATCTGGTCAAGTGTCTTATCCTTTAAACTATCAGTAGGGACTACGACATCCTGACAGAAATAACAGCCAAGCCTTTCGGCGGACTCACCCTTATAATTACCATGTCTCATCACTAAATAGCTGTCAAATCCCAAAGCAGCATTGATTACAATTTTATTTTCTGCATTTCCTAATACAGTGGGTAACCACCTTGTCTCTCGCGAATCCATCAATAAAAATATCACATCGTGCTCCTCCACCAGCGCCACTAGTTTCTCATATGCCTCACGTTCTACCTCTTCATCTACCACCGGATGACCTATCATTGGAATGCTAAGTCTGACTCCTAAGGCATTCAGTGATGGGAAAATCTTTCTCAAATTAGCGGCAGCAGTCTCAGCCTTCGGCTCCCCGCAGTCCTTAAACTCAAAAAGAGGTTGGCGGACAGGGTTAGAGAAACTTACAGATCCGTTGTCGACTAAGGTGATATTTCTGACACCCCAAGCCATCAAAGCTCGGGCAACGTAGCAGCCAAGCGTACCCGACCCCAAAAGTAGTGTTTTTGTATTCCTAATCACATCCAAATCAATATCTGGAGCAACTCTCCATTTCATAAGTTTCAGATTCAAATCTACCGCCTGTTCTGCAATCCTTATGGGATCAATAAGGGAGCTCAAATCCATCATCTTGGGCGAAAGCTTTCCATCCATATCTCTTTCCCAACCGCCGACCTTTAAATGCGATCCCTGTGGTTGCACTGCAGATGATTTGCTAAACTTAAAGACCTGTCCAAAGAGTCGCTCTTCACCCCGATAGAAGAACACATATGTATCCTTAACATCTGGATAGTCGTGGTTGAGAATTGTGAGGAAGTTTTTGGTTATAGTTCCGGGGACGTTTTCGACATTACTGAGGTCCCTTAAACACAGGCCGAGGAACCTTCCCTCTAACCCCGTGGAGTAGTTACCGACGGAACCGTCCTCCATCAAGAGACAGACCCATTTCGATGGGTTATCCACGAACCATTTCTTAATATTATCCTCAAAACTTGTGGTTACATTGCTTTTAAGTATTGTGAACTCCACGTTACTCGGACTGTAGGATGGTACGCAAACCCAGTAAAAGTATCTGTACTTCTTGAGGTCTGCAAAACTAATAATGCAAAATCCCACACATTCGTTAATATCCTTCTTACCTGCCTCGTAAAGAAGAGTGGCCTGTTCGTTAATAAATCCTTTCTTGTCGAGTTGTTTGAACTGCTCCAACACATTGAAGTTGTAGATACTGCCACCTAAGCCAATGGTCGCTTCACCAGTGCTGGCACTGTTTCTTTCACCAAAACACTGCTGGTTCAAAAATAGATGAGTGCTCGGACTTCCCTTGGGCGTTCCGCTAGCGTATATTCTAGCATATAGCGGGATTCGATCTGTGTTTAGTTGGGCGACATCTAGCTTAAAACTGGACAACTTCTGAAAGAAGGTCGTATCGATAAAGGATTGAAGTGGTACTGCATATCTTGGCTTGGACTCCTCCTCAGGCGGTTGAAATGGGTGCATGAGTGGCTATTGCTTATTCCGTTTCCTCTCCTCGACCGATACACTTTGTGTCTACCCTTTAATTTTGAGTGGCGATGGGGTCACTAAAATCGTAGGAACGCTAGGCGCGCCACCCTAATCGCCCCTCGGACAGGTCATCAAGATAAGTGATTTGCCAAGTACACAAAAAAAAGTGAGCTTCAAATAATATACAATATACATGAATGATAATATAATAAAAAAGAGAGAGGTAACATAAGTCCTAGTACCGTATGCAAGCTATCTGAGTAGTCTACTCTTCCATCGGCGTGTCCTCGAGAGTCATGTCATCAAGCTCGTCCAGCAGCTCATCGATGTTAATCTCTGGAGCGTTGTCCTCCTCAACTGGCTCGCCTGGCTGTGGAACAGCAGGTGGCGCGTTGTTCTTGTACATGTTGATGTTCTGTCTGAGGTCCTCGTCCTCCTCCAGCTCCTGTAGGAACAGCTCGTAGTCCTTCTCAGCACGCTCGATCTCCTGTTTCTGGGATCTGGCGCCGTAATCCTGGGAGGCATCGATATCCTTGTGCTCTCTGGCCATTCTCTTCAGCTTCCAGTTTCTGTTCTTCTTAGTTCTTCTCTGGTAGTGCTTCTTCACAAGGATGACATCTGGAACGTAGTCGCTCTGCAGAGTGTCAAACATTGGAGAGTTGTAGTTGGAGTTACCGATGAAATAACCCATAACGGCATCACCGGCGTGTAGGATAGCACCTAGATGGGACTTGATGTAGTAGACCTGATCGTTGACACCAAGATCACTGGATCTAGCAACTGTGACGTCCGCTAGAACCTTGTTGCCTCGGCTAACACCTGTGGACTCGACGTCTAGGACGATAAACTCCACCAGCTGGGAAACATCGGCTAGAGATGGGAACTCATCTCTCCAGTAGACGCTACCAGTGATGTCAGCCGTCTGCAAGGTGCATGGGTCTAGGAACTGCAGGGTGTTGGAGACCTTCGAACAGAGAACTAGTCTGGAGATATTACCCAAGTGGGCAGCAAGCTTCTTTGGTAGGACGACCAGGTCATCCTTACAGATAGGAACGATCTCAACAGAGAACGAGAACTTGTATGTGGAGGAACCAGTGTGAGTGTCCTGAGAGATCAGCTCCTCGGACTTCTTGTATTTGATAGGGACAACAGACTCCAGGAAGTCAAGCATTTTAGCGGCGTGGTTTTTCTGGGCATAGAAGAAGTCCAAACCGTCCCTGGACTCAGTGATGGAAATAGTGTCGACATGGGCGTTGTGCTTTAGGATGAGCTGCTCTAGATATAGGAAAGTTCTCTTGTGTGGGACCTTCTGTCTGATTTGAACAGTGGCTCTCCAGGTGTTGGTGGTGTAAGATCTGGCACAGTCAGGACACTGCATAGCAATAACAACGTACTCAACTTCGAAAGTCTGCTGAATAATGGTGTTTGCCATAGCCTCACCTTGGACTGTTAGCTTAACTCTGATACGTCTGGAATGTGGTTCAGTCCAGATGAAGGATGCATCCACCAGTCTAACCTTAGTCAGACCCTTCAGACGACGCAGACAGATAGCCAGCAGTTCTCTAGACTCTAGCTCGGCTCTAATCCACTGACCAGGAGGCTGTAGGAATCTTTCACAGTTTCTGCAGAAAGAGATGTTCGCCTCTCTTGGAATGCCCTCAGTGATGTCAACAGTCAGCTTGATACAGTCGTAACACATGACCAGGCCCGAAGAACCGTCGATTGGAGTACCACAGTTGCAACAGAGGACAGTGGCGCCTTGCTGCATCTGCTGCTGCTGCATCATCATGTCCTGCTGGTGGTAATGGTTATGCCCGTTTGGATCCATAGCGATTTGAGTATCTGGGAGGTTAATATATTGGATCGATGGTCTTTTAACAAAGAAAACTAAGTCCCAAATCAGCAATATCCTCCAAAATCAAAAGAGAACATCTATATTAGCTAAGAGAATTAGTACCATGAGATGGTGATGCCCAAAATTTTTCATGATGTGGAAGCGATGCCCTGCTGGAAAATTTTCACTCAGAGAAAGTGCCGTAGGGCGAAATTGCCACACACAAAATAACCTCTGCCTATGTAAATAGTGCTGAGTGATCTCTTATAAGCGTAGATAGTCGTTCCTGACTTTGATAGTGTATATACAAGGGGACCATATAAGTAGTTAGACACCTCTTACTTCGGTATGGACTTGGCGCACTGAGCCATCTTATCTATGAGAACGGATATATTTTCCTCATTGATGGCACTGATGGGAATGCTGTCCCAGCCACGCTCCCGGGCAAATTCCTGAACCCTTAGGAACTTGTTCATGGACTCAGGGTTTGTGGGGTCAATGTCAGCCTTGTTACAGACTACAAGGATGTTCTTGTTCTTTATTTTCTCCATCCCACCGACCTCTTTAATGAGCACCTGCAGCTGCTTTAAAGGGTCAGCGTCATCCAGGGCTAGAACGAATACCCAACCTTTCGATCTCTCGATATGTTTCAGGAATTCAAGACCCATGCCCCTATCTAGGTGTGCGCCCTCAATGATACCTGGGATATCGGCTACCGTAAAGGTCTCCTGCCCAGAACCACGCATTATAGTTCCGATGGTTGGGCGAAGCGTGGTGAACTCCCAGCTGCCTATTCTAGGGGTGGCATTCGAAATCTTGTTAAGTATCGTGGACTTTCCGGCGTTCGGGAAGCCTACCAGGCCAAGATCAGCGATCGACTTCAATTCAAACATAAAGAAGCTCTCGAGATGGTTTCTTCCAATTTTGGCGAAGCGAGGGTTTCTGATGACACTGGTTAGGAAATGCATGTTACCTAGACCACCACGTCCTCCTTCCAACAAACAGATCGGCTTCTCCGTGATTTCATCCAGGTCAATTCCGTACAGCGGCACTTTGTCCTTTGATGCCTCGTTGATATCCAAGCTGCGGTCGTAGTTGGCTACGTTACGGTTCAACTTCCTGAACCAGTCTTTGTCCTCATGGTATTCTTTGGTCTTATCCTTGAATAACCATCCTTCGCCTGCTGGGTATTGCTCTCTGAAGAGCTGTATGTACTTCGGGGTAGTGTCTTCTTTAGAACGTCCGTAGCAATCCACATCCAGTTTTCTGTTGGAAAGGATATCCTTCAATGCAGGCTGTGAACTCTTACCCATGTCCTCCTCTACCATCTCTCTTACAACTTTAGGGTCCAGACACCACCTAACCACTGTCCCCTTTGGTACTGTAATCAATATATCCTTGCCACGGCTACCATCTAGCTGTCTGGCTCCTCCTGCCTGACCATCTCCAGCGACGTATCTTGTCTTTAGTTTAGACAGAGAGTTCATGCCTTCTACAGCCTGGACATACACAGAGCCACCATCTCCACCGTCGCCACCATCTGGGGGTCCCACTCGTCTGTTCGCATCTCTCAGAAAAGATATGCACCCATTTCCACCATTACCGCTTTTGCACTGGATTATCCTGACATCTACAAAGTTACCTTGCGTGTGATTGTGCTTATTATACTGGCGGAGGTAGTTTATGGAGGTGAAGTTCCCAAGCGAGGATTGGACCTTAATGTACTTCGTGTCGGGTGGCGTAGACTTGATCTCGACCGGAAAACGTTCATTCTTTGTTTGATGTTTGTCAAATATCGTGTTTTTGGATTCTATGTTGGCGTCGTGAGCCATAGCTGCATTGTCATCTAGTGTACCCAACCATTCCTCGTTCTCGAGAAGAGTAGGAGCATTGTCTGGTACTGCTGAACTCTTGTATCGTACGAGTGTTCTGGGAAGAAACCTTACGGGTTGAAACGTTCTCAACATGATTGATATGCCAGCTTGGGGTCCTCTGTGCTATGTGTTGATATGGTCTTTTCATATGTCATCGTCCTTTATTTTCCATGTGCCCCTCCCCTCGCTCTAATACATAGTAGCTAGCGAAGCAAATGTTGGAAAATGCAAAGAATAATATCGAAGGGAATATTTCGTCTCTATATGCTGGTGTAGTGTTCACATTTGCAAAATCCATAACTATACACTTGTTCTTATATATATGCATTCCATAAGTAAGCATGGCCAGATTATGTTCCATCATGTAACCGGGAGAGGATACAATCACAATCAACTCTCAATACCAAATGTAATCGTCAAGGACAGACACCCAGGGATATCTACGGACTACCCTTACACATTCTTAACGCCTAACTTCTCCTTAAGCGAGTCGACATTTCGCAGCATTCTCTTTATTGAATGTGGACCGTCTCCGAACAACATCACTTCCATCTTATCCAGCTCGCTCCTCCAGTAATTTACCTCCTTATTCAGATTTTCCAGCTGTTTTTGAAGGATGTATTTGTTCTCGAGATTATACTTGGCTCGAGAGAGCTTAATCTGGTCAAAATATGCCTTAAATTTGATGTTTAATTCCGTAGAGGATTCATCACCAGCTTCACTATACTCGTCGATCACCTTCTGCAATTCTTCAGGGGGATTCCAATTCTTGAAAGTAAACTCAGACACATCCGGGTCCGATATATCGACCTGTCTAACGAGATCAACGGAGAGTTTATTGAGGAGGTTCATATACTCAATAGCGTCTCTATTTATATCCTCAAAGTACGTTACAAACTGTCTCATATCTGGGATATTTTTCGTACCCAGGATGTACTCTCTATTCTCAATCTCAAGCCTGTTGTTGTCTGCTACCTCGTCCTCTCTGGTCTTAAATTTCTCGTACAACAAACCCGTCGAACTGTCGACCAGCTTGTTGTAGTTGCTACTGAGTGCTTCCAACGACCGCAAAAGTTCGGCATCTGTGGCTGTATCCTCGGTAAGTTTCTTCAGAGTAACCAGTGTATCCTGAAGCACATCATGGTTGGTGTTCAGCTCCTGGTCCAGCTCACACAGCGAATCGAAATAGTTGTTTTCCTTGTCGGCTGACATCTCTTAGTAAATGACGTTAGTACTGTGGATAATAAGGTAAAAAGCGGTCAACGAGCAAAGCAATCACAGTTTGATAATATCTGATGATTAACAATGACAATACAAAGCCCAATTACCGCTTATAAACCGCACTGGCTCCTCTATATAGTGCACAAGCGTTACTTGCCCTGTCCTCGAGGGAGCAGAGACTACACGCACTTCTCGTGCAGCTTTTTGTTGCCCGCGGCGCCTGCAGTTTTCTTGTGGCTGACTGAATAGAAGAAACCCACTAGTGGCAATGAAGGGTGGTGTGGCCCTGGGATAGACAGTTCTCTTGAAGGACGTATTATATTATTGTACATTAAGGAGGATATATCTAACCGGGTGTACTGCATAAGTGAAGGAGCACGTTGAGAAGTATGAACATTATAGACCAGTCGGAGGTTCTGCAGGACGTTAAGGATTCATTGAGGGTTTCT
The DNA here is from genome assembly GCA_037102785.1 of Maudiozyma humilis. Taxonomy (NCBI): domain Eukaryota; kingdom Fungi; phylum Ascomycota; class Saccharomycetes; order Saccharomycetales; family Saccharomycetaceae; genus Maudiozyma; species Maudiozyma humilis. The sequence continues at coordinate 2,623 of BTGD01000002.1, read as the reverse complement.
GCAATTGAGTTGTCTCGATGGAAGCTATTGAAGTCATCCAAGTGGAGTGCGGAGGCACTCAGGGGGATTGCCAAGATGGCAGTGACTAATGATGCCAATTCTACATCCAATGAAACCCATCAGACGATGTTCAATGACAGGGAAACGATACGGGTACCAAAAGAGGATGCCGGCTTCACAGAGGATGAGTTTGATCTGTATATTCTCGCTTCGTCACTATTTGATAGCAAGGAACTGGAAAGGTGTGCATTCTTCCTTGCTGATGTTACAGAGCCAAGGCTGAAGTTTCTCAAGCTGTATTGCCAGTATTTATCCTGGGATAAGAAATCCGTGGAAAGTGTGGAGAGCATACTTGTGACAGGCAAAGTCAGTGGAGGCGCTGGCTATGGTGAATCTGATGAATTCATGCATTCATTCAATATGGATGCGCTCACTAACAACAGCGACATTATAAAACGTTTCCATAATGGAAAGGACACCGGTATCCAATGCATGAAAGACGGTCACCAGTCCAGTGTCGCACTAATACTGCAGGAATTGCGAGATTATATGGAGAAATATGAGGAGAATCTGGGCAATTCTCAAGAAGGCGAGCTAGGCCTGGCTCTTCTGTATTACCTGAAGGGTGTTTTACTTAACCAGAACGGCGAGAAGTCGCAAGCACTTTCCAGCTTTATTCACTCACTGACATTGTACTCTTTCAATTGGACCTGCTGGGTCGAGTTACTTGAATGCATTTCTAGGGCAGACGAGTCAGTTTTGATTCTAAAACACCTGAGCGAACAATTGGTACTGAGTAAACACAATAACCGTGGCTCTCAACAGTACCCAGATCACAACATCATGGTGAAATTCTTTAAGATAGCAGTGTTCCAGGAATTTAGCGGAAATCTGGAAGAATATATGGCCAACCTGGACTTCCTCCTATCAATTTTACCCAATTTTGCATATCTAAAGGCACAAAACGCCTTAGTGTATTATAATCACATGGATTACACAAATTCCGAAAGCATATTCGACGAGATCATAAAGGTTGACCCGTACCGTGTAGACGACCTCGACACATATTCCAATATTTTGTACGTGATGCAAAAACAGGCAAAACTAGCATACCTAGCTCAATTCGTTTCGCAGATTGATAGGTTCCGCCCTGAAACATGTAGCATCATTGCGAACTACTACAGTGCTCGACAGGAACATGAAAAATCCATCATGTATTTTCGCAGAGCGTTGATTCTAAACAAGAAATCCACCAGTGCATGGACTCTGATGGGCCATGAGTTTGTCGAACTAAAAAATTCACAGTCAGCCATAGAGTGCTATCGCAGAGCGGTGGACATCAACCCAAGGGACTTCAGGGCATGGTATGGTCTCGGACAAGCATACGAGGTGTTGGATATGCATATGTACTCGTTGTACTACTTCCAGAAAGCATGTGCATTGAAACCGTTGGACCGCAGGATGTGGCAAGCGGTGGCGTTCTGTTACTCAAAACTTAAAAGCACAGACAGTGCCATCAAGAGTTACCAACGAGCACTCCAAGTTTCAAACGCGCCAGACCAGGACATTGCTATATTATACAGGCTGGCTTGTGAATATGAATCAATAAAGGATATTGAAATGTGCAAGAGCTATATGACAAGATGTATCGAGTCCGAAAATACAAATGAAGAAGTGGTCACTGAAGAATCTATAAGGGCGAAGCTCTGGCTAGCAAAGTATGAGTTACAGATCCAGAATTACGAAAAGGCATACGAATATGCCATATCTATCACAAATGGAACCTCCCAAGAAGTGGAGGAAGCAAGAGCAATTGCTAGAAACTGCAGAATGCAAATTAAGTAGCTACTTAGATATATTTCCTAAAAATTTATTCTTGAATGGTTTCATTATGTAGTGAGAAAATATTATGTGGTGTACGGGCGTATATCTCAAGAAAAAAATAATTTCCCTACTGTGTATAGTTTTGCCAGGGTAGATGAGCTACCTACACTTAGTAGTCACGAGAACCGGTTCCTACATGCTAGGAATTATCCATTATATTAAATAATTGAAAACGGAACGCAACACATTCAAACGCCTCATAAGTTAGTGGTTACCGTATATACCAAACCAAGAAGGCCATTGAAGAAAAACACAACTAAATGTCTGACTTACCCCCTCCACCACCACCAGGATTCACATCCGATGAGGAGGACAGTTTTGCTGATGGTCCCCCTCCACCTCCTTCTCCAGGATTTATGGAGGATTCTGATGATTCTATGAACGAGGATGCTAACCCCCCTGGCTTAGATAATGATGATATGTCCAATATACCACCCCCACCTCCCGGTTTCGATGATGATGATATGTCAGATTCAGCTCCCCCACCCCCACCTCCTGGTTTCGATCAGGGAGACTCAGACGATGAATTGAACACCATAGAAGATGATACGTCGATATTACCGCCACCTCCTCCACCTCCAGGGATCGATGAAGAATATGTAGAGAATGATACTACAAATAAGAGGAAACAGCCTTTAGAAAGTAAGAACGAACCAGTGAAGAAAAAACGCAAGAGAGTAAGGAGAAGAAAGCCAAAGAAAAGTAAACAAGGAGGCCTGGTAGGATCGAATAAGGTTGA